>JALXJV020000030.1:666136-706298 GCA_024633595.2 Lepomis macrochirus | reverse complement strand
TTTGAGCTTTACCTGGTTTACCTGGTGAATATTAGAAGGACCTGCTACACAACCTTTCTTTACAACATCAGCGTAGGAAAGCTTCGGTGCGTCACGATGTGTCACACTTTCATCAAGAGATGCTGCACACACGTTTACCTCTCCACTGATCTCTGGACCGGCACCTTCTGCTTGTTCAGTTGTTGCACCGTGAACGTCATTCCACTTACGCCAGCGCAGGTTAGCAGCCTGGGACCTCTTATTCTTCTTTGGCATTTTTATTTTGCTCAAAAACCACAAATGCTTTACTTTTATTGTACACAATCAAGATATTAACCACAATATTAATAAGAAAAGATTACTGTTAATGTAGCAGGATCAGGAGATAAAACCTGTATGTATTTAGTAATCAAAAACACTTAAGAACTGAAAATTAATTCAAAGAAAGGAGCTCAGGTTTATGTATTTCAAAACTATTCACTTATAATAGATTAAAAAAGTAAGACTATAAACAGTGGCCAATTTGTTTTGCAGAAAATCCTTGTCAAGTCTGTGAAGATGTTTAAAGTAAAACTTGACAATATTAAGTTATCTGTATTAATGCTCAGACTTTTCTTTACTGAGACAATATGTTGTTTGTAAATTTGAGTTATTAGTTATTGAGATATGAATGTCAAATTTAGTGATAAACTCAATTCAATTCCGGAAACAGGCTAATATGTTTATGTTTATATACAAAACCCACAATCAAACAATCTGTTTGGGTTTAATTTATTACAGAATATGAAAAGTTTTACAACAAACCAGTTATATACACAATGAGTGGGTATCTATATTCTGTGTCTAAGTGAATCAGACAACAAATATATGTTTACACTTACACTTGAGTAAACAAAAACTGGCTGTGTGCAGTCTTATATGACCTTTTCTAGTGTAAATATGGACTTGCACCTATCAATTCTTATATGAATTGTTTCCCAAACAGTGCTACCTTAAATTAAGCACTTACAACAAGTTATGTATTTGCAAATGTATGAGATTATTTGAAATTAGTTTATTTTTTCAGTCAAATATGTGTGATAAAAGTAGCCAATTTAAAATATATTATCAGATGCTTAAAAGAAACTAGTACTGGTAACTTCAATAGAGGGAGAGAGAGATGTGTGTTTTCTGTTCAAACAAGTTTTTTCTGGTCAAACTGGCTTTTTCCACACAAGGTTTTTTTCCACACAAAATTGTTTTCCTCACAAAATTGTTTTCCTCACAAAATTGTTTTCCTCACAAAATTGTTTTCCTCGCAAAGGCTTTTTCAAATTTCTTCACAAAGGCTTTTTCAAATTTCTTCACAAAGGCTTTTCAAATTTCCACACAAAGGCTTTTCAACGGCTTTTCAAAGGCTTTTCAAATTTCCACACAACAAGATAGAGTGGGACAGATGTAGAGGGATAGAAAGATAGAGTTTTCCTCACAATTTAGATAGAGCGGGATAGATGTTGAGGGATAGAAAGATAGAGATTTCCTCACAACAAGATAGAGCTTTGTAGATGAGACAGGACAGATAGAGTTTTTATGGAGAGGAGAGGGGAGATGCTGGATCACAGGACACCTTTAAGACAAAAAAAAAGATTAATCAGAAAGCTATTTTTATTAAAGCAAAATAATTAATTTCTACTGTACAAGGTCACTAGACACGACTGCTTATATTAACAAAATATAAAAACATTATGTGTGTGAAAAACAATGTTGCTATTAAAGTTATTAATTAAAGTAAAAGGTGGTTTAGAGGTCTGAGCATTTCACTAAGTTCATTACAGTGTCTTTAAGAATGTGAACAAACTTCTCATCTGTTACTCCTTACTTCTTATTTAAATCTAGATCATTTTTTATGAGAATGTGATCCATTTATATAATTCCTGTTGCCACACATTATAAGGATAAAAAAAAATCATGTTTTAAAGACAAAATGAAATGCCTCTTTACTTTTTACTGTCTTAATGTTATGCAGTTCCTTTGTTGGTGTAAGACATAAAGCAGAAAGAGGCCATTTTAAACTGTAAACCAATTAAATATCATAATCATGATTCATGTGTGTGAACTTACACTCACTTCAGAATCAGCAGGGAGTCGGGATGGACCACAGTTAGAGATGGAGAAGTGGAAGGAGAGAGAGAGAGAGAGAGAGAGAGACATTGTTAGAAAATGTAGGAAAACAAATGTTATTGCTCATTCACCATTACATACTTTCAGGGAGGACAAGTCTATGAAATGTTCAGGAAATTAAAATGTCTTAAATACAGAACATAAATACATAAGTCTCTTAGTTTAGTGATACTACTGATTGTTGTTAAGAAGGCAGGAATGTAATTTCTTCAATGTCTTATTGACTCTTCAGACTTGTGTATATGCAATGACAGCTTTTAAAGCACAGTACATACAATGAAACATTACATAATGTAGATCAGTGGTTCTCAAACTTTTTCACATCAGGGATCCCTAAACTATCACAAATTACATCACTGACCACCCGTTTATAAGATTTTGTTCCCAGGGTCCCCCATCTAATAGGATTTCTGCTTTTAGATTTTTTAAACTTATGGATAGATTTATAACAAATATAAAGTATTCCCCTTTTTGCTGGGGACCTTCTGGATCCCCATCAAGGACCCCTCTGTGACAACAACTGATGTAGATCATCTATCAGTGGCTAAGGATGCTAAACATCCACAGTCCCTTGTTGTCTCATGTAAGCTTGAGTTAAATATTTCTACTTACCAACCAAAGTGCAGGGACTGTTTAATGTTCTGTTTGTCTGAGAAAGGACACAATATGTTAATATTGTCTGTGTCAGCATGCATCTGACAGCTAGTGGGTTCAAACTAGCAGGCATATAAACAAAACTAAGAGTAAATGGCCAAATTTTGCCCATTAAAAAATCATCTGGCTGTAAGATTCAGCAGAAAATGTCACAGAATAAATTGTTATTACGTTAGTGAGACAATAAGTAAGTTTGTTCATTACTGGACAACTAGAAACGAGCCTCTCTGTTGTCAGTTAGATTAGCTAACTGCTAGCATTAGCGACGATGCCAGCGTTAGCATCGTCGCTAATTTAGTTAGTTAGCCAATAATAATATTACGCTACACAGGGGAAGTATTTGGCCCTTTGGCTCTTAATTAATGTCTGTATGGGTTAGAAACAACGTTAACTGTAACTTTAAAACTCCAAATCTGTATCTCTACAGATATGTAAATGTTAACAGTTAGGAGGGAGGCCAACTGCTACATTACCTACCAGTTCGACAGACAATGCAGAATGGAGGAGCAAGCAACTGTTACTAACAGTCATGCAGTGGAACGATGAGACGTTCAAGAACAGTTGGAAATGTTAGCGTCAACGCAAAAAGTTTAGACAATGTTAACATTTATGACATGTAGTGCGTCAAAGGGTATGTCCAGCTTCTCAAAAGTGAAATTTACTGTTTGTTCTGTTATTATTTATTGGAAGGACAGAGAGAGCAGAGGGAGGCAGCCTACACAGTATACACATAGAGGTACAGACAGTGAAGGTATTGTTGCTATAGACTGAATGAAAAATGGTACAGATATTTATAGTTGTGTTAATGATAACAATTGTAATATTAATGATAATAACAGTAATAATAGCAACTAGTAGGACTAGTAACAGTAGTTGTAATTGTAGCAGAGGGTGTCGAGTAGGAACACGGGGGCAGCAAGTGACTCTCAACCACAGACCCAGACTCCACAGCTCCAGAGCCAGCAACACCTGCAGGAAGTGAGGGGGAGGAGAGAGGAGAGGGACGAGAAAGCACACGACTACGCGAAAGGGAAGAAGTCGAGTTTAAAAGATGCATTAATGGGATGAGGTTGCACTCGGGAGAGACAGAGAAGAGGAGAGGGAAGTTCTTTACTTTTAATAATTATAGTACATTTAACTTTCAATAATTATAGCACATTTTCCTGATTATACCTGCATACTTATGTAATAGTTGTAATGCTGTATACTACAAAGTACTTTTAGTGTGTGGTATTGATGTTTTTACTGTTATGAAGACTTCCTCGTGAAGTTTGTGGAAATAATAAACAGGATATAAGTGAAATTACAAAAGGTTATTTTCAGACCCTGGTTGTAGCCCGAAAATTAATATCAGGTCATTTGTTTTTGACAATGATGAGACAAACTTATGAACATTATTGCTTTCTTGTAGTTTATTTTTTCCATGTCAGAACACAGGTACCAGCAAGGTGTACGTGATAGAATGGCCATTGAGTGTTCGATTTGATTTATTAGGATCCCCATTACCCGATGCAAAAAAAGCATTAGCTGCTGTTCCTGGGGTCCACAGCCAATAATGTTTATAGGCTTTATTGGTATATGTATATATAGCAGGGATACACTAAGTAGCCTGCAACCACACTGATATAAAATATCTCACTGAAATTACATATTTCTATTTTGCATCCAAGCATTTTTTTTCACTATATTGTTGCATATCCTGCCTACTGCCTTAATCATGTCATCGCTAGTGTACACAAATCTACCTCAATACATTGAGGTAGATTAAAACACAAATACATTATTTGTTTGTATTTAATTTCCTTAGTCACTTCACAGCAGACAGGTCAAAAGGGCCAAAACATTGTAGAATTTAAATTTAATTCAAATACGTGTATAGGATACAGAACAAGACTTACAGAATGTATTCTTAAACAATTTACAACTACATATGTAATAGGCAAGTATATCAGAATTACTTCAAACTATTTTGTAAAACAATTTCAGCATTCGCAAGAACAGGTGGCCTCATGTCTAGACGGGGAAAAGGTGGAGGAGCAAATCTTTCTTGGCTTCTATAATGTAGCATCTAATTAAGACTTTAAATTGACATTATGAAGTAATTCACATGTTTTGCTGACACTGCATAATACAACACAACCATTTCTGATTTTGCAGGAACCCACTCACCATACGTTTGATATTGCACAAGGGACAGGTGTGGGTCATTTTGTATGCAGCTTTTACAGTTGTTTTTGTGGCAGATATGTCGGACAGTTCTTTGATTATGCGATATTCAATTCTTGTTATACTCATGTTTATAATGTAATTATCACAGCAATCCATCTTGTTTAGATCTCAGCAATAACAAAGGAGCAGTCTGTGAAAGACTATCCCATTCAAGACAATTACACAGCAGCAGTAAGGCTTGTTAGATCCCGAGTTACCCCTGTTCAGGAGGTACTGGACCAGCTCTCCGTCTTAAAGGGTCCGATCCTCGTGGCCTATGGGTATTACCCTATTAGGTATTTACTGAGGACTGTTTAAGCTGGTGTCGAAGAGATTCGCCTAGCTTCTCACTGTCTTCTTCCGAACGTCTACCCTGCTTACTCTGAAATGGCACCCGACTGAATAGCCAGAGCCGAATACCACTCCAGCCACGTCCGTTCACGACAGCTCTCTTCTCATTGATCAGTGCACTTGGTATGGTTGCTAGGATTGTGTTTAGTGGCCAGGAAAAGAGGCCCCAAGGATATGTTAATTTCGTTGGCTAGAGCAACCTAAAAGAACCTTAAAGATGTTAAACACACTTTACCTAATACAATTACTACCTTAGTGAAGAAATAATTCAATGTCTACTACTGGTACTTTAAATGCAGTGATTATCAATTACTTTCTTAGTGAAGAAATAATTCAATGTCTACCACTGGTACTTTAAATGCATTGATTATATAATTTATTGCAAAATTAAGCAAGGGCAAGCATACAACTGAAATGATTAAAAATATAGTAAACTGATAAAATCTTAAAAATTCAAAACCTGATTGTAGTAGTTGAGCTTGAATGCTTTGATGTCTTCTGTTTTGGAGAGAAAGGGAATGGAAGGAGTCGTTACTGCAGGTGGATTCCTTCTTCTACTGCTGGGCTGATGACCTTGGTGGAAACTGATGCCTTGCACAAAGCCCTCAGATTGTCTTCAAAAAGTCTTCAGTCTTCCTTGCAGATGAGGGAGAGAAAATCTTCAGAGTCCAATCATTCTTCAGTTGGTTTGGCCGGTGTGGTTACCCTCAGTGGCGCGATCTCTGGAAATCCCCCGAAGAATCTCTGAAGTCGTCTCTAGTTGTTGGCTTCTCAAATCCCCGTCTCTGGTCTTGGGCTCTTGATCCGACGCTCTGGTCTTGGGCTCTTGATCCGATGCTCTGATCTTGGTCTTGATCCGATGCTCTGATCTTGGTCTTGATCCGACGCTCTGACTTGGTCTTGATCCGACGCGGTGGTGGTCTTGCTCTTGATCCGATGCTCTGATCTTGGTCTTGATCCGATGCTCTGATCTTGGTCTTGATCCGACGCTCTGACTTGGTCTTGATCCGACGCGGTGGTGGTCTTGCTCTTGATCCGATGCTCTGATCTTGGTCTTGATCCGATGCTCTGATCTTGGTCTTGATCCGACGCTCTGACTTGGTCTTGATCCGACGCGGTGGTGGTCTTGCTCTTGATCCGATGCGGTGGTGGTCTTGCTCTTGATCCGATGCGGTGGTGGTCTTGCTCTTGATCCGAGTCCAGTGCCTTCTGAGATCTGCCGAGGAGTAACCCCGATCTCTCTTCGTCTCTCCTTTTTATATCCTACATCGTAGCTGAGTTCTCTCAGTCGAACAAGCCACCACCTCTTTTTCTTGACTGCTGTCGTGCAGCTCGTCCTTCCGTCCTTCCGTATTGCAGTCGAGCCGGAGACTTCCTTATTTGACCTTTCCGTTCCTCCTCCTTCCTTCTCCTTCCTCTGACGACACATAGTCATGGCGTCTCGCATTCATATCAATGCTTCACTACCAGCTCAACATGTCTCAAATTGATCATTCACTTCTCTTTATCTTTCTAAGTGCACAGACTTACTTACATTTTAAGTTCCTCATTTTTAGCCATAGCATTTTTCATTCATATTAATAGTTATTGCAAGTCATAGCAAGTTCAACATGCTTCGAGATGATTCTTCACTTCCCTTTTTTAAGCACACAGACACATTTTTAACTTCATTAATATTCCTTCTTGTACCATCAAGTTTGCAATTTTCTTAACTTCTTTTCACAGTCCACCACATTCATTGCACTTCTCAGTTGATCATTTTACAATCGTTACTTTTAATGCATCATATTCTTAATTTCCTTCATTTAGCAAGCTGATTATACTTATTTGTGTTATTCTTTTGGAAAGTACCTTACAGTCCCCTGGCTCTGGGGTGTTACTGAGCCATTGTTCATGCTGTTTAGAGCGTTGGGATCTCAACCTACTTGACAGGCTGTAAATTAGAAAATTGCTGTTGCCCCACCCCCCTACTTCTAATATGTCGCCATTGTCCAGCATGACTTGGATGCGGCTGCCACCATTGCTGCTATCTGCCATTCTCATCACCCCCACTATACAGACACATTCAAATGTGTCTTTTGCTTTCTGTTGAGTAAAGTGAATGCGTGGATTGATATCACATTTTCCAGAATAAAGGACTGACCACATTGTGTGTTTGTATATACCGAAAACATCTTCCGTTTGACCTTTTCATTATTTTCACCAAGTCACTATTCTGTGAAGTAATTTTAGGTCATGTCGCTTAAAAACCAAAAAAATACAAAAAAAAGTGTGCCTGCAGCTTGCTGCATACTGACCATACTACTTTAAGAATGAAAAAACAGCAACAACAAAGTACCTCAAACTTTGTGTAGTTTGTTGTATTTCACTTTTGTCCATATGTGGAACTGTTCACTTTGATATGAAAGACCTTGACCCTCTCCCCAAAGAGCAGTCTTGGAAAGACGAAGACAATTACGCAGCAGCAGTAAGCCTATACATTACAAAAATTGGTCAACTTCTTTAACTTACTGTATTTTGTTCAATTAGGAGTAACATTGCATAAAAATATGGTATTCCTTTAACAATCAAGGTAAAAAGGTCACCAATGCAACTATGGGCCACAGGTCCACACAACAAAGTAGACACAAAATGTGAGTTACTTAGTGTGAGTTATACGTATTGTTTTTTGCATGTTAAGTCAAAGGGCATCCTCCTCCTTGAACATCTTCGGTCTTCAAGATTCCTGGTTTTCCCTCATGCACAGTCAACTTCAGAGCTCTCACGATCACAGCGTGGATTCACTCCTGCAGGGAGAAAACAGACATCTGTTACAACATAATGTTCTACACAGGCACGTGCACACATAGACATCAACAGGGGCTCAAGCACCTGCCCTTTTTCTTCCTCAAGAGAAAGTGCCCTTTTTCCGGGATGCTTTTTTTTTAAAATAAATTAATTTATATATACAGTATATCTATTCCTGTTTGCACACAGCTTTCCTGTCAAACAAATATATTTACTGAATAAAAAATCTAAATATCAGCTCGGGAGATGAGACTTTGTCAGTTCCGATGCTCGCTGTCTCTCTCTCTCTCTCTCTCTCTCTCTCTCTCACTCCGCGTCTCCCGCAGCAGCAGCGCACACACACAGACACACAGACAGGCAGCAGCCCCTCCCAGCAGTGTTTTTCTTGGCTTGTGCGGAGGTGAGTGATGATGAACTAAAGACCAACAAAAGTAAACTACCAGTGCCTCGAGTTCACTGCTAACATGCACGACTCATGAGCTGAGCTAAAATAATTAGCTAAAGTCAAGCTAAGGATCATGGTTGGCCATACAGGCTAATGTTACTGTTGCCTAATGGAGACACAACAGGTGAATACAGTAAAATTTGTGTCTAATAATGTAATGACGATCGCCACATTGATATGCAAATTAGGCGTTAACTAATTAAAATGTGCTAATTTGCACACATTTGACAAGTCACTGCAGGTGAATGGGCTAAAGAAAATAACTAAATCATGTCACCACAGACCTTCCCCAGTTAATGACTTACATCAAGACTCTTTTCCCCTGAAATGTTCTGTTTAATATACAGGGTAAACTCCATCTAAATGTGTATTTTGGAAGTTTTCTTTCCAAGAGAGTAAAAGAAGACATGGAAGCAAAATTGACCCAAATTTGAAATTTGACCACTATATGAAAAAGTGTCCTGCCTTAAGCAGTAACTTTATATTTCTGATCGTAGAGGCTCCTCATCTAATAACTATCCATTCCATTAGTTTGTTGCATGCTGATAGATCTTTACATGATACAGACAGCCCTCCCTCAAATGTGAAACCAAGTCCTAACAAACTAAGTGTTATGTGATCCAACAAGACCAAAACAATTAAAATGATTTATTGCCTTGTGAAAAATAAACAAATAATTAGTGAAACTATGTCCCTCTCCTTGGTGCAGTCATTTATTCTAAATATATACTAGTAGCATAAAAAACATGCACATCGTGGCAGAGTTTACTTTGCTGTTGCTGCTCTTGCAACCCAATCGCATCAACATGCGTCACATATACACGCTTTGGAAAAGTCGTGTCTATAGTACGCAAAACGGCGATTTTGCGTGTATATGATACGCTGCAGTTTACAATAGCGTTGCAACACAAAGGAGGCTAACCCTACCTGCTAGCACATCGGCCGTGAGGCCGGTCGACATGCATATATTTACTTTAGGCGCTAACTAATGTCATGGTTGAGGTTAGGGAAAATGCCTCGGGGAGGCTGTCAACTCCTTAAATAAAAATATCGCTAGCTAACTAGCTAGTTAGCGACCGGAAACACTACTCGCGCATCCGGTCACCCGAGGCGTGACATATGTACGCTGCCGGGATGCGTCTCATACACACGTACCTGGAGGCGTCAACTATACACGCAAAATCGCCGTTTGGCGTACTATAGACACGACTTTTCCAAAGCGTGTATATGTGACGCAAAAGCATGAGAACAGGCTGGCTCTTGTGTGATTATTTTGTAGAAAAATGTTGAGGGTTAAACATTTGCAAAAGTGGGAATTAAAATAAACTGGTATGGTAGTCAGAGTTGTGTTAATATATTTAACATTTTGTCAAAAAAAATCATAAATAATTATGACAAGTGCCGTTTTTTTCACTTGAGCCGCTGCTCACCAAAATGTGCATTTCCCTGCCTGTGTATCTTTCTCAAAACTGTATCACAGCATTTGTTGATTTATCAATAGAAGCATCAGCAAGGAGTAGCCTACATAATGATATATATTTCTGTATCGTCATTTTGAAAACAACACTGTTTAAATCCTTGTTCCATGTGCCCCTTTTATACTTTGAGCACCTGCCCTTCCAAAGGTCTCTGCACGGCCCTGGTTCTACACATGTTCAACACATTATAAATCAGTTTAGCATGGTCTTATGTACATGTGGGTCACAAGTGAAGATAATGATTAAGTATAAAAGTGCTTATGAGCTGGTTTATACCATAAAAGGGCATGGGAGAAAAGTATAAAACCAGGCTGCAACCCCTCAGATTCAGTTTTGCATTTCTGGACCTTTTTGGTGCAAACACCTTGCCTTGCCAAAATAATTAATGACATTTAGCAGAACTGAAACTGCCCGTTTCCAGTTCCTTTTTGAGTCTTTGCTGCTTCATTCAGCAATTGTCTTTCCATCGTTCTTCATTTATTTTAAATAGAGTTTACCAGAGCTTCACATGAATTAAAATTAAAACAATCTTCGTCCACACCAGAGCTTTAGCTGCGTATCAGAGTTTCTCCATCTACATTACAACAACTGAAAACACATCTATTGACTGTCCAGGTACACTGGGCATGCGCGTGCCAGTGTAAACATGAAGCAGATGGTGTATTCCGTAGTTATAGAAGATTTGGTAAAAGAATAATAAAATACAGATGAAGCATCAGACCATTTTTTTGCACGGACCAATAACAAGCTGGGAATGTTATGGAATGTAAAACGGGACTGTGGTGGTAGTGTGGTACTGTTATACAAGTTGTACACTGTACTTACATTGTCACATGTAATGATATAACCATGTTTACAAAAAGGTGAGGGGTGTGCTGACTTTTGAGAGATACTGTATATTAGTAATGAAAGTGAAATACTGTATGTTGCCAAGTCTATCACAGAATTACATCAATGCCATATAACAATTTTAGCTTTCATTAAACTGGATGCGGAAAAGAAAATACAAGTACATTTTCAATCACTACATTATTATTGGCAAAGGCACCATGTTGGCAAAGTACAGACCTTGAAGTCTTCCCCATTGGCCAGTCAATTTCCAAACTTCTTGCAGAGGCACTGCTGCACCAGGCTCGACCCTTTTACATCTTTGTGGCTGCAGTGATGTCTGTGGACTGAGAAGGTGGAAGTAACTTTTCTTTAACAGCAAATTATTTTATTAGTCTCCCATTAGGACCAGCAGATCGATTAGCAATTCTTTCTGGGGTACATTTAATTGTGTCTTCACTATAAAACACTGAATGTTAAGTAACGTCTAGTAGGTGCAGAATGTTACGGGCAACTGTTGAACAGTTTCTTTGTACAAATACAATCGATCTGAAAATAAACTGCAGTATAAGACTGCTATAACTCCTATATACCATCTATCAATATTTTGTTTTCTAAGTCCAGGTTGATGATAAGTGCTGCTCTCTTAGGCTACGTTCTATGTTGGGTGAGGTGTTTACCACAGAATGACACTCTTACTTTCTCATATTATTATAGTTTGATATATCTTCTCCACCTAATTCATCATAACACAAGAAAGATCAGTGGAGTACTATCTAATATTGTGTATACACTGGTTTACTACTTGTCTATTTTAAATAATACAGAAGGTCAAGAGCTTTAAAATTAATTGCATATTAAATTGCAATTGCAATATCGGTGGTGGTGGTGGGGGGGTCGCAATTAGATTTTCCAAAATCGTTCAGCCCTAACCTGAACAGACCAAAGCAAGACTTATTTGCCAAGCATTACAGCTTTATAAAATTGCATGAAACCCTACTGCACCTGGTGTCCAGCAGGGGTTCAGCCCTCAGCAAGAACAGGAGGACATCTCATCTATGGGAGGTAAGACATTTCCATTTTATCAATTGACTATGTGTGTTTCAAAGACCTGAGTACAACAGAAAGAAAAGCATAGCCAGAAATAACAAAAAGCAATGGAAACAGTCACAGACACATCTAAAAAATCTTAAGTTTTATCTTCAGATTCTATGATCTGGTCTTATGGACATATCTCTTGTTGGGCTTCTGTAAATAACTTTAGAGTATGGTCTAGACCTGCTCTCTATGAAAAGCGCTGTGAGATAACTGTTGTTGTGATTTGGCGCTATATAAATAAAATTGAATTGAATCTCACATTTGGGTTTAGGTTGACATCTGGGGACTGTAAAGGTTGTATAATTTAGCATGTACATTTACCACAATGCCACCTATTCCATGTTTACTGTGTCCCAAATGAGCTCCAAAGCTTAATGTTGAATTATAGCAAGTGTTGTTAGTGAATCAGCTGAGCGGTCAGCTCAGCATCAGTCAGCTGCCTCAGAGGACACCAGCTAGTCTCAATTCAATCTAGCTTTATTGGCATGAATGTAAAAACAATATTGCCAAAGCTACAAATAAATTACAAACGAACTATTCGTTTTATACAGTTCATTAATCACTATTAAATTAATTAAAAAATAAATTAAAAATATATTAAAAATAAAGTAAAAAGTCTCCTAGGAGACAGAGTACAAGTGTCATCAACAGATAGAGCTCGAGATCACCTTCTCCAACGGCAGTTTGGTACCTGTAACTTCGGCAGACCCGGCTTTGAGTTGGATTTTAAATAATTTAATAATATAAGAATAATTTCCGGTGAAGTTTGTATTTAAGTCGACTAATAATCGTAATTAATTGTTTGTAGAATCATTTATTTTTTATTATTTAATCGAAGGATCTCGTTGTAGTAGTAGGTGTACAAGTAGAAGTAGTAGTATCGTTGATTAGCCCGGTTTCAGCAGTTTGTTATTCAACACGTAAGTACTCAAAAAAAGTTTGTTATTGAAATACATATGTTTGTGATACACAGCAGATGTGGTTTATTAATTTATAAGTTATGATTTTTTTGTATGAATATCGGAGCAAAGTTAACAATCAGTTAAGTCCGCCGATAAGCCTAACAGCAACGTTAACTAACGGCTGTATACTGCTAACGGCTGTACAGTTAACGTTATACTACTAACGGGTCGTATGCTAGCTAACGGCTGTATACTGCTAACGGCTGTACAGCTAACGTTATACTACCAATGGGTCGTATGCTAGCTAACTGTTGTCCAACGGCTGTACAGCTGTAACGTTACACTACTAACGGATTGTATGCTAGCTAACGGCTGTACAGCTGTCTACTGCTAACAGCGTTCTACTGCTAACGGCTGTATGCTGGCTAACGTTACCTAAATTAGCCATAGATGTTGACTCGTAACATTAGCTTGCCTACATATGCTAGCGTTAGCGGCATTCACGGTGGATTTGGTAGAAACCTCATTTCAGGTTTATCCTCCACACTGGTAAAAATACATATGTATACAAGACACGATTTGTTACTACGTTAAATTAAACATACCAAAGGCCACCTTCTCATTTTGGAGAAACGAATCCGAATCATGCTGGCTGAGCACATGTTACTCCCATAGGTCCCATCCCCGTGTCGACTTGGTTTCCACTTTCCGGTATAAGCGGAAGGAAGTAGCTTAACCATGAACACGTGGTAGAACCAGAGCTGACATAAATAAATAAATAATTAAATAAATAAATAAATAAATAAATAGAGAGAGAGAGAGAGAGACAAAGAAAAAATACACAGATACACGTTAAAGAAAAATCTATTCTGCATTATTACTCACTCGTTTCTTCTTCTTTAGTGTTCATTGGCGGTCGGTTCGCAAACCAGCTTAGAGGTGCATTATCGCCACTAACTGGCTGTAGGCTCTCTGTATTCAGTTGTTAGATCTTTATCTAGATATAGTATCATTTCCCATCCCATATGATTTGTTTCCGTGACACTAACAATAGCAACTGTCTGTGTATGTTTTTTCTCGTTTCAGAATGGCACTGACAAAGCTCCTGAATTCTAAGCCAGAGAGCCCCTATTTCAAGCCCCCACCCTCCATATTTGCTTTGTAAAAATAATTGATCAGCCGAAGGTAGTGGCCTGGGACTTCATTGATAACACTGTCGCGCCGCTAATGTCAAACTTAATCAGCTGGCAGTAATTTCAGATGGCCACACAACAGCAAAAATAACCCTCTACGAGGAGTTCAAGAAGCACGTATGTGAGGGAGAGAGCTACATTATTAAGGGACACACACTGAGGGGCAATCAGCTCCATATCACATAAATATAGGGAAAGGAACAATGTTTTTAACAGCTCCAGCATCAGTGTCCCCAAAGAACACCATTCCCAAGCAGAGGCACTCTTATTTCCTCACTCTATAATAACGCACCTCAGTGACTGCGGTGACAGTCAGAACTTCATCTCTGTGGAGGGGGAGGTGGTGGAGGTATGCACTTTTTTCCTGGAGTTCTATGATCTGTCTTGTATTGACATGTTAACTGGTTCTTATGATTAGTGTGCGCGTTCTATTTACTTCTGTAAATGGCTAGAGGGAATGTGGTATAAAGATGATAAAATTCAAGTCATTACATATACAAGTCAATGCATTTTGATTTGGCAACAATACACTCTACTGAGCAGCATATAAACAAGTTTAAATAGGTGGACATATAATAAATTGAATGTATTAAAATATATAGTTATATAAGTTGTAATAATTGTGTCAGAATTCAAATCCGCTTTAATGCCCATGTATGTTTACATACCAGGACTTTGACTTTGGATTGTATGTTGCTCTCAATGTACATACAATAAACAAAAACAACAACAATATTTGTAGGCAGCAAGACGGCAACACAATGGTGAAATGACAGCAAGGAATCTGACATAAATTTTTTTTTGCAGGAGTTATTATGTATATTATTAAATGGATATGACATAGACAGTATATACACAATATGAGCATCAAAAAGCGACAAATTCACACAACGAAACGGTAAACGGTATCCAGGTGGATACACATACATAAAGGCATGCAAAATTGTACACATAAAATATAGCATATTTGATTTCACTTCATATTGCACTTGAGACTGGGGTGGATCCATTTGTATTCAGCTTTTACATCTGTGGCAGACAAAATGTTGGCCAGTTCTTTATGTGTTCATTGCTTCTTGTTATAGCCTACTTGAACATGGTTATAAAAGGTGTATAATTATTACAACGATATACCTTGTTGTTTAGGTCTCTGCAGTGAAAAAGTTGAGGAGTGGAAAGGATTTCATTCCAATGAAAACTGTCACGCTGCAGCAGGTAGGTCATATTAATAATATTCATTTCTTTAACTAGGTTTTTAGGGTAGTTTTCATTTTTCCCCCTCAAAGATTTCAGTTTGTTTTTTTAGCGAATTGTTCACGTTATAGGTCACATTAAAGGTGGAAAAAGTTCTGACATGATTTATCTTTGCCTCATTATTTTACATCATAAGAACCTGGCATTTTAACAGGGGTGTGTGACTTTTTCTATCCACTGTAACTGTTTTATTTCACCTAGATATTGTTGTGACAATTCATACAAATATGGTATTCCTTTATCTTTAACAGGACACAGTGACGGCAAAGCTGAACCTGTGGAGGGAGGCAGCAACAACTGTCCTGTGCCTCGGGGAGCGGGTGAAGGTCTCCCACGTCAAGATAAATAATACAACATATGGACAAAACTTAAACACAACAAACTTTACAAAGTTTGAGGTACTTTGTTGTTGCTGTTTTTTAATTCTTGTAGCAGTAGGCCATAGAGGTCAATGCGCAAATACATTTTAGATATTTTAACTGTGACTGTGAAATGATATCCTAAAATTAAAGAATACAGAAGAATGTAAACCTACTTAAAGCTACTGAAGTGACTTGGTGAAAATAATGAAAAAGTCTTACAGCAGATGTTTACTATTTAAACAAACAAAGAAACAATGTGGTAAGTCCTTTATTCGGGTAGATGTGATTTCAATCAAATGTGTTTACTTTACTCAACAGAAGCCAAAAGACACCTATGAGTCGGTGTCCATTGTTGGGGTACTAAAAATGTGTAGAAGCGGTGTCAGCAGCAGCGGTGGTGAAGAGAGCAGCAGTGGCGGAAGCAGCGCTGGTGTCAGCGGCAGCGGCAGTGTCAGCAGCGGCAGTGGTGGCGGGAGCAGCGGAGACGGAAGCAGCAGGAGGATTTTTCAAGTGATGCTTGAAAATGGGGACATTTTTGACATCGATGAGGGAACATGGCAGCCATTTGATGAGTTATTAAAACAAAGAAAATTAACAGTAAATATAAAGATTGCTGGGAAGAAAATTACAGAGATTAAACATGTTCAAAGGGAAATATAAAGACATAACAAGGGGAATAAAATGTAAATAGTTTGCTGTAATTATTTGTCAGGTTTCAATTTAGTTTAATTTTCAATTTACAATTTGGTGATTTAATTAAATTTATTTGCTATTGATAGCGGTAGAAGTAGTAGTAGTAGGAGTACAAGTAGAAGTAGTAGTAGTAGTAGGAGTACAAGTACAAGTAGTAGTAGTAGCAGGAGTACAAGTACATGTAGTAGTAGTAGTAGGAGTACAAGTAGTAAAGCAGAGGAGAAGAGAAGGGATGGGATGGAAGGATAGAGAGATGTAAATTGTTTGCTGCAATTAACATATGAGTTTGGTGATTCAATTAAATTTATTAGCTAGTAATTTATATTTCCTTGTTAATATGCAATTTGCTTCATGTTTCAGTCATTCCATATTTTCTGTAAATATTAATCAATTAAATCAGTCAATTAAATATAAAGAAAATGATCCTACTTGTCTTAAGCATGTTTTATTTTGGCAAACCATGCTGATTGTGTAGAAAAAAAATCAAGATCATATGAAGAGGGCTAGTATTACTGGTTAAATTTTTCTGAATTCATTATGGACTACAGCTTTATTCTCATTAACCCCTAGAAGCTATTTTTTAGGAAAAATGCCTAAAATAACATATCCAAAATAAATCAATAATAACTCCTCAACCATTAGGCCTAGATGCATAATTCTGGTCTCCTTTGAAATGTCAGAAGCAAAGGAATATAAATCCATTGTATATTAACATATTTATTTTACCATTACAGACTACATGGAGATTAAATACAGAAAAAATATGATATTTTCATTCTCGCCTGGTAAAAAAAGCTATATTTTAAAGCAATAAACCATCAAAACCATCATAGTCATTACAAATGGGCAAACGAACAACCATGCTTTAAAGGCCCATAACTTGAGAACAGGGCTGATTTTGATGTCTATGTGTTCCTCAGGGCCAGGCGAAAAAAAATAAGCTATTGCATGAGGTTGTACCTGCTAAGGTTCACCAGCAGAGACCGACAAAATCCGCCTCTAACGAACACGCTCTTCTTCTATGTGAGAATTTGAAGTAGCGCCAAAACTGAATTGAACCCAACGGCTTCCGTAGACCGCCGGCAAGATGGCGGCGCGCCGAACGATCTATCTGAACCCGAATCGCCGCTGTTTCTGGACGGAATCCAGCTATAAAAACCCAACTAGATTGCGGACCCGGTACCGGGGGCGCTCGGTAGGAGTGTGTTAAAGCTTGTGCTAAACTGAGTTGCAATCTTGAGCAAATTTGAATAGTATAAATATATGAAAGATGTCTGAGGTTTTAAAGAAACTGCATAGCTAGTTTTAATTTGCATGAAGCAGCTGAAGGATTATGGCACTTGGAAACATGAGAACTGTTCTAAAGAATGTGATTAAGATTTTAAAGTTCAATAAAATCTAAATTGCAACATTCAGGATCCCTTTCAGGAAGTATAACAACAGACAGTATAACAATGTTGAAGGAACTTTCATAACAATGCAGGACCTGCAGAAAAGGTTGGCTTAAATGGAGGGTATGCGTTGATGTCATTTCCTCTTCCGGAACACGCTGGACTGAGTGGCAAAACATCTGTTACCATGGCTACGTTTAGCAAACCAGGAGTAAAACAAGTGATTATTTGCTCAAATTAAAGGCAGTTAGCTCATTCCCTTTTTAGATGTTTTGTTTGTGTTTTAGCTGATTCGAGCAAATGTTAAAATGCACAATATTTTTGAACATTTATGCCGGGTGGGGCTCTAGTGGGGAAACAAACATTTAATCTTTATTTAAATCTGTCAAAACAAAACTTCAGAAACATAATATTATGTTGTTTTGACAGATTTAAATAAAGATTAAATGTTTATGTTTCACTTCTAGAGCCCCTCCCCGGCATAAATGTTCAAAAACATCGTGCACTTTAATATTACGAGGTTTTTCCATTTGGAAACAATTTAATAATTTTTTATTCGATGATTTAAACTGGACACAGTTTAACAAGATGAGCCATAAACAGTTCAGGTCCAGCCCGAGAGTCAGTGCTGGAGTCAGGGGGACCACCGCGTGCTGTCAACCGCGCTGGAGCGGACCAATGCACGCTGTCAGCCCCGGAGGAGGGTGCGCTCATTCCGGAGGAGCAGGGCTCGGGCCAAGAGCCTCTCACTGATCGTTTACTTTGATGAACGGAGGACATACGGACAAATACGGGGCGGAGTCCCCCCAGCATGCAAAGTAAGCCTTCATAATGTTTTGTGGCTTTGGGAAACAGTGCTCTGTGCTGTCCTGGGACTATTACGCACGGACACGGTTTCAGAGTGAAGGATTATCCAAACACAATGATGAGCTGCACCATGTCTGTACCACCTGTTTGTGGAGCGCGTTCTGTGCGAACTAAAATTTGTCTGTTCCTAGATTTATAAATTGGCTATTTGTGGTGCTCCAAGAGACAGATTTAAAGTCAAGTCCCAAATAAGCTCAAAATGAAAGAATGTTGCTCTGATAAAAAGCTGCTCCATCACCCCCGGGACTGGGCTTTACTGACCCAGGACTCACACATGAACAGAGATCAGCATGCCAGAGTCTGGGGACGCGGGGCCTTTAGCGGGGGGGGGTCGGTGCTCGCTGTGCGGTCATAATATAAAGTTTGTCTGATAATAAATGCAGGGCTTTGTGCGCGACATGTCTGTGCCCGCCTCACCTAAAGGCCGTGGGGCTGTGTCCATTTCAGCATCCAGTCTCAGTGCTTCAAGCCATCCGCTTATGCTCTTCGTTGTTTTAACATTTTTTGCTTGTAGTCTTTTCATTTGAAGGTCCACATTTTATTAAAAGCAAACCCAATTAAAAGGCACCAAAAGCTACAATAAAATAGTCCAGATACAAATCAAAGCATGTTCTCACTGCTCAATAGGCTGTATAAAGTCCGTGCTGCTCAAATATAAACACACAAATTAAAGTTTCAAACGCTGTTTCTGTTACAGTGGGTCATAATATATCATGTATTTTAGATTGTCAGTGCGTTTTGTGCAGCTAGGAAATGATTTCTGCGCATTTCGGATCTAACTCAAAACTTGCGTACATGTACACCACCTCCTGAGCTGGCGTAGGATTTGAGCGTGCCGTACGCCAACGTTCATATTGATAAATGTCAAAGTCACCGTGGTTTGGGCGTACGCCAGGTGTACGCTGGAAATTTGGTGTACGCACTTTTGATAAATGAGGGCCAATGAGTGCAACTGTGTTCTGTGACATCATGCGCATACCCTCTATACTCAAATCCACTGAATATTTTTAATTTGCATGAAGCAGCTGAAGAACTATGACACTTGGAAAGATGGGAACTGTTCTAAAGAATGTGATTAAGCAAAGCTGCCTATACAGCTTCCAGCCACTTTAATATAGACCTTTAATTGAACCAATCACAGACAGACTGACAGATCCTCCTCTCCTCTCCTCTCTCTCTTCTTCCCTTCATCCTGGCCTCTCTTCCTACTTCCTTTATCTCCTGCTCCTCCCCCTCCTACTTTCCCTTTGTCCTTCCCTCCTCCTCTTCTCTCCCTCTGTCCTCTCTCTTTTCTTCCCTTCATCCTGCCCTCGCTTTCTCTTTCCCTCCTCTCCTCCTCCTCCTTTCCCTTCCACCCTCACTGTGAGACTGTGAGACATGTGGACAATAAGACTGTGACACAGAGAGACATGTGTTAAATAAGGCTGTGTAACAGACCCTGAGACAGAGAGAGAGGTGGACAAAAAAGATGGTGAGACAGATTGTTAGACAGAGAGACAGGTGAATAAAAAAGACTGTGATACTGTGACACAGAGAGAGAGGTGGACAAAAAAGACGGTGAGACAGACTGTGAGACAGACTGTGATACTGTGACACAGAGAGAGAGGTGGACAAAAAAGACGGTGAGACAGACTGTGAGACAGACTGTGAGACAGAGAGAGGTGGACAAAAAAGATGGTGATACTGTGAGACAGATTGTGAGACAGAGAGACAGGTGGACAAAAAGACTGTGAGACAGAGAGAGAGAAAAGTTGTATACAAGCCTAACTGTCCTTAAAGAGCTGAACATTTTAATATTTGAATGTTTTTTCTAGCACAAAGCATGCAGAAGTAGTAAGCTTTGAAAGTTGAAGAGGATTTTAAACCTGAATATTTTAAAAACCATGAAAGATACCAAAAGTTGTATACAAGCCTAACTGTCCTTAAAGAGCTGAACATTTTAATATTTGAATGTTTTTTCTAGCACAAAGCATGCAGAAGTAGTAAGCTTTGAAAGTTGAAGAGGATTTTAAACCTGAATATTTTAAAAACCATGAAAGATACCAAAAGTTGTATACAAGCCTAACTGTCCTCAAAGAGCTGAACATTTTAATAGTTGAATGGTTGTTCTAGCACAAAGTATGGAGAATTAGATAGCTTTGAAAGTTGAAGAGGATTTGAAACCTGAATATTTTAAAAACCATAAAAGATACCAAAAGTTGTATACAAGCCTAAATGTCTTCAAAGAGCTGAACATTTTAATAGTTGAATGGTTTTTCTAGCACAAAGTATGCAAAAGTAGTTAGCACTTAAAAAAATTGCACTCATTACATCATTCTCAATCAGCTGTGTGCCTAGAGTCCAGGGTTGCCATGGTGATACTAACAGCAGTCTGACTTAGACAGGCTCAAACAGCTGATCTCACTGGGTTCAGACCTGAAGCGCTGCTCTGCTTCTCCGGCTCCTACCGAACAGACCGTAACTTGCATCGCCGAAGAAAACGTACCGTGAGAGACACAAGATCCGCCTGAAGATCCTGTGTGAGTTTCGTGTTAAAAAAATTACAAAGGTGATTTATAGAAGGGAAAGTGTGAAATGGTCTAATAAGTATGAATGGGATGTAAAAGTTGAATACTGCCTGTTACATATTAAAACTGTTGCAAAATAGTAATGATTTTATTATTAATATGTGATATCAGAAGACTATCTGTCAATTAAAAAATGTATGTTTATGCATAAAACAAAACAAACATTGTGAAGGTGTTAGAACTTGGGATGTCCATAATAATAAGAAGAATGAAGGTGTGAGAATTTTGTGAATCCATAATAAAAATAATCAATAATTGCAGTTCCATACAAAATAATTAGTTAAATTAGCTCCAACTCAATCAGAATTTCTTTATGCACCAGGAATTTGACTTGGTGGTACAATGTGAAAAAAAATCAAGTTGAAACATAAAATTCATTAAAAATAGAAAATCAACAAGTATATCAATATATACATTAGTACCTTAATATATACATAAGTTAATAATACTATATACTTCACTACAACATGCACATTCTCGGAAAGTTCATAATAAGGAGTTGCACCATCTCATAAACTATAAGTGTGTGTGTGTGTGTGTGTTAAAGTGCGAGTGCATCCTTGCATGTGTGTGTGCATGGACGGGACGATGTGTGAATCGGTCGGAGGATAAAGGGAGCTAGGGCGCGTTGTTTAAGAGACTGTTGGAGGGACAAAACTTTCCAAGTGTCTGGTGGTCTTGGTCCTGATGGAGCAGAATCTATGACCAGATGGAAGTTTTCTGACGAGGCATGCTCCTCCACCTGATGAGTAATGGTGGTGCAGGGGTGAGTGTTTCCAGAAGTTGATGGAAAAAAACAAAACCAAACAAACAAACAAAATATATATATATATAAATAAAGACATTTACACATGTACAGAGTAGGGATGAATAGTTGAATGACTTGAATAGCTGAGTGAGCTCACATCAATTGAAAATAAGAAATGGGGCAAGCAGAAGTAAACTTAAAGTTTTTTTTGACCACACGAGAGATCATGTGTTTTGTCCATGGGTCTTTGGCTGTCATGGTTCTGTTTGTTGAATCAGCCCAATGTTGCAAAAAGTCCAGAACTGTCAATGGTGTGAAGATGGAAAGTTCTGTAACATTATGACCTTTGACATGTTCATTCTTCCAGTTGTCAGGTCTGTGTTTGGTGTGACGGCAGCGTCCCAGGAGTGACATGCAGAAAGGGAAGAGGGAGGAGCTTAAAAAGAAAGAACAGTGAGAAACTTTATTCATCATTAATGTAAATACACAAACAGTAGTGCCAGCAGTGCTCATGTTAGTTTGTTGGTCAAAGAGGGTAAAATAAATGATTACCTTTACAAGTGGTTTAGGGAGGAGCTTGATGCTGTCACTGATGACTGACGGACTGATCCGCAGCACTTTGTCTCCCTGCAGCAGTACGCCTGATCCCTTGCCAAAAGACCAACAGTAGTCAGGCTCCACTGAACTGTGGAGGTAAGAGAATGGATCCGGACCTGAGCATACAGAAACATTAATAGAAGTGAACTTAAGACTCTTACACAAAACATACGCAGTTACATCATACACGTTAATAAAAATACCTCGGCCACTTCTCTAGAGCAGACCCCATCTTCTGTCCAGAGCCACTTCACACAGGAAGGCTGCATGATCTCCAGTGTCGGATCACAGTGGACATCTGAAGGACAAAGCTGATGTAAATTACAATGTTTTACTCCTAGCTGTAACACTCAAGAGTCAAGAGCAACAATAGTGTAATCACAACAGCAGGGTTAATGCAAAGTGAATACATGAATGCACATACAGTTAAAGACATGGGAAATTTGAATTCAAAATAGAGGCCCGAATACCTTTTGCTCTGTTGTGAAGAAACCCGGACACTGGCAGAGGAACACGTCTCTGTAGCAGCATCTAGTCTGTAGCAGCAAGATGTCTTGGATTTTATGAGGTGATCCACAGTCTCAGAGCCAGAGAAAAGGTAGCAGGTGTTTCTCATCCTCTGCTTTGAAATGACTGGGACGAGGAAAAGGTAGAAAACGTCTCTGGATGGTCCAGCAGGATGCATGATGTTCAGCTTCTCTGACATGTTAAGCTCTTTATGCAGCCCTGACGGTCTCAGCTGTGAAATGGATTAATGCAGAGCTAATACTTGAATGAACATACAATTAAAGCAAAACATTAAAAAGGGCATTTAAAAGTTTTATTTACCTTATTTAGTAAACCTGGACAGAGGCAGGGGAAGGTGTCTCTGTCTTTGCAGCATGATGTCTCGATCCTTGTGGGTCGGTCCAGACTTTCAGAGAGAGAGAAAAGGGTGGCAGGAGTTCTCAGGAGTCTCGTCCTCTGCTTTGAGATGACTGGGACTAGCAGGAAGTGGGAAACGTCTCTGGGTGGTCCAGTAGTGATGGGTCCAGTGCAGATTGACATCCAATAAGAGCATGGTGTTTTGTTTGTGAGGTGGTCCTCACAGTGCTGAAGGAAGGGAGGCTAAAGCTGGCAAGTGTCCTCACAGGAGACACAGGAGAACTGAGTTCCCCATCGAGGGGAAAGTTACATACGCTATAGCAAACAAACCAGCCTGATATGCTGTTGAGACATAACTGGAAATTAAAGGTCCTCAGCTCAGTTGTGAAATCACTTGCATCTTGAAACTCTTTTAACTCAATGAAACAAAACTTAAAATAAAATTAACTTAAAATATAGATTTTGACAAAAAGTTTCCTTTTCAAACTGTTGCAACAAAGCAAAGTGCTGATAACATCAAAACAATTTATATATATAAAAAGAAAAGACATAAAGATATTTTCAAAACCAAATGACAGAGTGCTTAAATAGCTGTAGATTTAAAAGGCAGGGCTGAACAATATATATTATCTCCATCATTAGTATGTGCTATATGTGCAAAGAAAACAGTCTGGGAAGTGACATCTGTGTACACACCCTTCCTTCTTTCACCACTTCTGTTAATTTCTTTTTTGGTTTTACAATAAGCACAGTGCACAAATCATCTTAGGTTGAGGAAGATCTTTGATCAAGATACTTGGAAAAATACTGAAGGGATGTGAAGAGTGAGGACTGAGCACATAAAACACACACTAATAGCGAGAGGGACAAATTTGTCAAAACAGAGCTTTTGACGGTTTCTATACATAGTGTCCTTTTGATGGACGTGCAAAAGCACAGAAGTAAGTAAGCAATTTGAATATTGGTCAGTCCTACCATTAAAGGCTTTTCACACCATGCTTAGACCAGGCTAATACACCCATTAGTTATCAAGACTCACAGTCAACTCAGCCTACTGAGCCTCACTCAAAACCCGGGTTATCCTTGACTTTGTAGGATTGTTCCAAAAACAAGGTGTTGACGTGTGACTTAAAAGACCAGCATGGGAACATTTATCCCAGTGCAACCATTTGACAAGGCTCGTTTAACCAAGCCGTGTTCTGTGGGCATTCTGAAGACCACAGGGTGACATTTCAGTCTGAAATTTTAACATAAATGACTGCTTTTCAGTGGGGTTTGGATTAGCCCAAGGCAAAATGTGAAAAACCTTTTTGCACCAGCTGAAACCCCACAGTGATGGTAGATACAGTGATAAAATGTGTCTTCTCTTCTAGGTTACTCAGGTCAGATGCATGTGGAAACTGACCTAACTGACATGATTTACCATCTTTTCATTTGTCATTTATCTGTTATTAACAGACAGAGGGAATGGGAAGGATAAAAAAATAAAATAAAAACATAAATCATGATGAAAGACTAAATGAAAATATATTAAATGGATCATAAATAAATCAATTAGTCACAAAAACAAAAAGATATGGTGTATTTGGTCCATGGGTCCCTTACTATTCTGTCATGATGCTGTCCAGTGTTGGCTCAAGCCAAACCTGTCAGTGGAGCACAGAGTGAGGATGTAAAGTTCTGTAAGTTTTAGACCTTTGACATGTCCATGGGCTGTAAAACAGCTGCTCCCAGTTATCAGGTCAGTGGTTGGTGTGAGGGCAGCGTCCCAGCGGTGACATGCAGAAGTGGATGCAGTGCACACATGGTGATATGGAGGAAGGAGGATGAAGCTCATCCTGACAAGAGAATACACAAAATAGAAATTAACTTACTTACTAACTTATGACAGAAAATATTACATAATGCACAACAATCAACTCTGTAGAGCAGAAAATCATCTTATGTCTATGTTAAACTCTGTAACCTGGAAAAACTTTCAAAGGTGCATTTGAAATTTAAATTTAATACCTTGTGCTCTTTTCCAAAAACACCCGGACACTGGCAGGGGAACACGTCTCTGTTGCAGCATCTTGTCTGTGACATGATGTCTCGCTTGTTATTGGGTGGTCCAGAGTTTCAGAAAGAAAGAAAATGGTGCTTCAGGAGTCTCATCCTCCGCTTTGAGATGACTGGGACTTGGAGGAGGTGAGACTCAGGATGGCAGAACTGTGAAAGTAAACTTACATAGTCTTTGGAAAGGCCACCCACCCTGCCAGAGAGTGTGATGGGAAACTCTGTGTGTGTGTGTGTGTGGGGGGTTTCAGCTGGTACATATCGGTACGTCAGAAAGTATGTTTTCTAGATGGAAAACATACTTTCTGAGGTTTGTGTGCTTTGTAAATGTCAGCAGCTGTATACAATACTGTATTCAATACTGTATACAGCTGCTGAAAGGGCCTCACGCATTAATCAACCCAAAACCCAAACCCACCCATGATGAATGCACGAGGCCAGAATATGTTGACAATTAAGATCATTGCAGTAAGGTTACCTGAAAAATATATAAACCATAATATTACTTTGCCAAACAAAATTTACATCTACATAAATTACAGTACTGTTACAAGAAACATTTCACATTACTCTCAAAACACTGTGATCACATAATCCTTCACATGAATAATTCATTAAAATCACAACAATGTAGTTTAAAAAATCATGATGTATTTTCATCTTACCTTCAGAAACAGAACAGACACATAATCGTCAAGCGCCCAATTCTCTCAGAAATTTGCAGGTTATTTTCTCTTTGGCACATTACAAGTCATGTCATGTTTTGAGCAGGGGTCCTCTGTTCCACCCTCCCTCCCAGCCTCAGATAGATTGAGGCAGCCTGGCGAGGTGCCTGGCTGCAAGAGGACACCCTACTCTGGATAAATGTGGACTGACTGGATTAGTATTTGAAACAGTTGTATATTAGTTATATTGTCTACAGAAGTCTCAGTAAACCTAGTAATTATGATATCTTTTTCATTCATGTTCCAATACTTCAGTCATTTAAACCAAGTGTTATTAATAGATCAGTTAGCCTATCCATCATCACGGTATGTGTTTAAAACAAACTGTTGCTTCTTAAACAAAGTTGTACTTTAACCTGAAAATCCCAGTTTAACTTCAATCTCAAAATCTTCTTTATCTCTAAAACTCGGCTGACATCTTTATGAACTGTCGGAGGACATCACACAGTAAACAGGGTTGTGATAACTGTAATAGGTTTTCATGACACCAGAATGGAGACAGCGTTGTGGCTGAGAAACGAAGATGATATGAGGTCCAGCAGTGTGTTTTTCTCTGTGGTGGCAGCAGTGATGAGTTGTGCATATCCCCTGGACAGAAACAGCTCCAGAATAGGCTTACTTACGTCAGATAGCAGATTCTCATTGAAATCACCACACACAATGATGGGATGGCAGTCCATGATCTCCAGTGAGTCCAAAAGGCTTCGCAGGTTCAACAGGAAGGAGGTCACATTGTAGTCCGGAGGTCTGTATACGGCAGCAATCAGTGCACTCACCGGGGCTTCGACTTTCAGAGCTACAAACTCAAGATCAGTTACATTATTTACATACTGTATCTCATGCACTTGAATGTAGTTTTTCACATAAACAGCAACTCCACCACCGCCTCTGTTGGCCATTTCTGGAAAACGTGTGTAGGACAGGTGTCTGTTACGCTTTAAACATGTTGAAGTCCTGAAGACTGAGACTGTCTGCAACAAAGGAGCCTTGTAGGTGAGTTTCAGTGAGACACAAAGCGTCTGCGAGACACAGTTCATGGTGGCTCTTGATGTCATTCACATGAGATGGCAAACCTTCTGTGTTGTGGTGCACAACGGTCAGCGTGTCGTCTCTGCTCAGCGTTTGTTTGAAGTGGAGAAGAGGCATCATGTCGTCCAAGCTGACTTGTCTCATGGTCTGTAAGGCTGCAGTGACTTCTGGGTTGCCGTGATATTTTACGCTCATCTATATCCAGCATGTGCAGTCCACTGAGAGAGGTTACTCTGCTGATAGCGACGTAAGCCATGCCAGGTTCAAAATGTTTTTTAAGGAGACAACAGCCGATGTCCTCGTCATACCTTGAACCTTATGGATGGTAGAAGCAAAGCAAGTCTGATGGGAAACTGTCTGCGTACAAAACCTTTCTGTTTCAGCTTCTCCTCTGCTCTCTATGTACACAAGATTATCTGGACCTCCTGGTGCTTTATTACGGTGACTCCTTCCAGCTGTTTCATCATCCATCTTTAGCCCAAGCATTTTCACATGTACAAAATTAGTTTGCTCAGAGGTTATTATCCTGACTAGTGTACAGAACGAACCATTCACTAATCCTTGAGACACATCTATGTTTCTGGTGAGCATGACACGAGCACCTTCAGCAACATGTACTGTATCTGGCAAGTCATTTTTTCCTCCTTTACACGGTGCAGCTTGTCGAGCCATTCTTCCACTGTGTGGATCCTTTTTGTAATCATCTGCATCAATGACGGTGACATGAGAATGGAGCAGAGCTAATATTCTCGCATTGTGACAGTGGACTTCCTTGTTAGTCGGAAGATGTGCAGGACGCCAGTGGGACAAAGTGCTGGTTCAGTGACAGTCTGTGACAACAAACCTCTGTCTGCTTCAGACAACTGCTGTGACTTTTCTTTCACTCTGATCCGGTTCAACATCTCTGCAAAGGCAACATCATCCTTCTGACGCATAATCTCAGTCAAGGTGATCATCTGAAAGTGTTCCTGCCACAGGTCAATCTCACATGGGTCATGCACACAGAGTGCCTTGGACTGTCGCACAGGTGGCAGCTGATAAAAGTCTCCTACAGCAATGATTGACATTCCTCCAAAGGGTCTCTGACAGTCTTTGATCTGTTTCAGTCTCGCATCCACATATGCAAAAAGTGGCTTTGACACCATGGAAATCTCATCGATGATAAGAATCTCAGCATTTAAAAGTTCACATCTGACTTCATCCAGTTTGTTACCAAGTCCTTGAAATGGAGGTTTTAGGCTCCGTGGCAGCTTGAGCAGAGAGTGAAGTGTTGTTCCTGATATATTGAAGGCTGCAGTTCCAGTGAAAGCACTTAACAGGACGGTGGGGTTTGATATGTCATCCTCCTCACAGCGTCTGGACAGTTTGCACAGTATTTTAGATGCCTCTGAGTAAATGCATTTGATGAGATGTGATTTGCCAGTTCCAGCTCCACCGTTTACATAGAAAAAAAACTGCTCTGGATTAAGGCCACAGACTCTCTTTACACACCAGTCTCTTACTGCATAGAACACACACGCTTGTTTCTGGTTCAGATTCTGATACATCTGTCTCAACAGTGTGGGATCGATTGCAGGCGCCTCTCTTACAGCTCTGGATTCTGTGACGAGGTTAGGCTGATATTCTGGTACATTCTCCTGAACGTGTTCATGATCTGGCTCTCTCACCTCCAGTTCTTCGATACACTCCAATCTCACCACTTCAGATTCTGCCCCCAAATTACACCATTCATCAATAATTTGTCTGTTCTGTTCAAACTCAACTGCTTTCTCAATTTCATCACTGTTTTGCTCATATTTTTCCCTGTTTCGTTTGACAATGTGTTGCACGTGCTCAGCATGGTCAGAACCTGGTAGTTGAACCCAGCCACAACTGTAGAAGCACTCATAAGTTGGTCTTTTCAGTTCCTGGTCTGATCGGTGAGGGACGTACAGTTTTAATAATGTGCCGTAAAACTGCTCAGGGTGTTTCTCCTGTGACGCGCGGTGAAATCTGATGATGGCAGGCTTCTCACTGTTTCTCTTGTGCACAAATCCCAGATCATTCAGCAGGGGCAAAACATTTTTACCTTTTGTCTGTTTTCCATAGACAAATCTGCACGTAGAGGCAAAATCAGCCAAACACATTTCCTCAAACTCTGGCGTCTCAGGTCTGGATTTATATTTGTCTGTCAAAGACGTCATCCACACATCTACACTTTCATCTACTGAGTTCTCAAGCGATGACATGGGACGGCTCATTCTCAGTGGGTTATCATCTGTCGGTATGAACACAACACCACGTGAACACTTCTTCATGTTAATACCGCATGCACAAGTCACACACTCCTGAGCACTGACCTCTCTCTTTTTGGAATAGGCTTGCATGATTTCCTTCATTTCATCACATTCATTGACACTGTCTCTGTTGGACGACTCTATGAGCGTTTTTAAATACTGACTCACACTGTTTTCGCTTTTGCATATGTATGTGCAGATGTACTGTATTAAACTGTAATAACTGAGTATGAACTGCACGTCGATGTTAGCGTCCCAGGCATCCAGAAGGTAGGCATTGTATCCGTTTACCCAGCAGTCCTTTGGTTCACGTTTCATTATCACTGCGCTGGACTTGGTCATCGTGTGAAGGTATCGTTCATATTCACTCAGTGTTAAATCACATCGAGCCAGGAGCTGCTCTAAACTCAGGGAGGCAATTTCAGGTTCATTCAGCAGCAGGTTCAGTGGTGCCAGTTTTGCCTTTGCTGTTTCCAGTTGCCGTGAATCATCTTTATCATCATCATCATCATCATCATCATCATCATCATCATCATCATCATCATCGACATCGACATCATGACTTACAGGTCTCGTTATCATGGTTCTGTTTGACACTGGTTTTGGAAAGCCAAAACGACATCCAGAGCTGGCACCTTTGAAACACGTCCTTGAGTGATTTTTGCTGTGTATTTGCACTTCAGTTACCTTCTTGTACAGTTCAGGTTGTGTATGTGGGTCAGGTAGCTGAGCTGTGATGTATTTGGACACAAAATCACACACAGTCTGGTCACTGTCTTCCTCAAACACAGGTGCTCCTTCAACCCATAACAAGCAGTGTATATGTGGGCTTCCTCTGTGCTGAAACTCTAATCGGTAAAAGTAGTCAACAACTTTGCCAAGCGGCTGTGCGGGAGACAAGATTACATCTCTGTACAAGGCCTCAACACGTTTGTCAAACATGCGCATTGTTGTAACAGGATTGCTTCTCAGGATGTCACACTTTGTGGACCAGTCCAGCTCATCAAAATTAACCTTCTCACCTTGCTGAGTTTTTATTGCTTCGATCACCTCAGGTCAACGCATCTCAGCTGCAGAAAATGTGCAGAAGAATGTAGGACTTCCCAACTGTCTTATCATGGCAAACAGATCTCTTGTGGTTTTCTCCCAGTATGCTGGCGTCCCGCGAATAGGTAGCATAAAACGAATCGCACATTTACTTCGAACCAGTCTCTCTACCTCGTGTTTGTCTTGCAACATTCCTGAGGTTATTTTGCGTCCATCTCTGGTGAAAGGTTTTCCTTTACGTAGCTGTATTGTCATGCTGGAAGTGGCCAAGTGTATTTCAGTTACAAACTGAGCAAAGAACATGTAGTTTGAGTCTCTGGCAAACCGATCATCAACACCAAAAAGCCTTGTTTTGAAATAACTGCTAGGTGTTAATCTATAAATTCTCTGTTCATCCAGTGTATTCAAACCGTTTGGAAACTGACACGGGAAAGCTAAGGATTCAAGTCTCGGGGTCTTGAAGAAGCTCACTGGACTGTTTCCCTCTGCTGGTGCCACAGAATAAATCCCTTCACTGAAAGATAAAATGTCCTCTGAAACATCATGTGGCTGAAGGCATGATTCAAGAGCAACACCACCATTAGGCATGTCACCTTCCTGTTCTGGATCATCTGTCTGTTCCTCTGGTTGACTTTCATCACAAACCAGCATGTCATTGTTTTGTTGCTCATTTTCAGGTTTATTTTCTGCCTCACACAGTGCATCACTCTCATACCTGTCTATTTCCATCAAATCATCGGCATCATAATCGTCGTCCTCCATGTTATCATCATCATCATCATCATGATCAGGAAGTGTTGGATCACATAATTCAGCCTCATCTCTTATAGTCACGTCTGTATAGCCAGGGTGAATATCTTTCAGAGTTTTCAGTGCTTGCACTAGTTTAGACCAGTTAACAGTCTGAAACAACTGATGACCTTTGTAAGACAGTCGTCTCTTCAGTTTTACTCACCTGAGACTCACTTCTCAGTCGGGGCAGAGCATTGACTGTTTCCTGTACCTCAGACGGGACACATATCACATTACCATGTATGGCTCTCTGTCGGCCTTTAGGAAGAGGAATGATTTTGGCAAACGTTATGCACTTGCCGATGAGATGTCTCTCCAGTATGTTGAGGTCAGACAACGCAGGTGGAATGTCAGCAAGCTCCAGGTTGTTAGCTACAGCGAGCTTTGGCATCTCTCCGTTTCTAAGATGGCTGTGACATGTCGAGCAAATCCATTCCCTCTTTCTCTCATCAGGCACCTTGCACTATTCATTTATACAGTCATCATCACAAACATGAACGTACTTTCCTGTCAGGCATTCTGCAACCACATCTGGATTTTTGACATAATTTGACCTTGTGCAGGTTTGGACTTGGTTTGGAAAGGACACTTTATGACACACAGTGCAGACATAAGTGGGGCCAGCTTTTATTCGTGATCTGAAAAGTGATATGGCTTCTTTGATCAAAGTGTTCTCACTCTCACTTGCTGGTCTATTTATCCATCTGTATTTCCTTTTTATTTTGGTTGCACATCTCAAGTTATGCAAACTCCTGAATGAAACATTGTTCTTATACCTGTCTCTCATTCTTTGTCTCATCAGTTCTCTGTGTCGCAGCCTGAACGCATGGTCACGTGCATATCTCTCAGTGATAAAAGATCGCTGCCTCTGTCTGAATACAGGATTTTCTCTGTAAGCTTTGGTAACATATTCCATTTGTCTCCTTCTGAATTCAGGATTTTTTCTGTATCGTGTGATAATATACTGCTGTTTTTTCTGTTTATATTGAGCTCTGTTTCTGTAATAGTTTTTCATGTACAGTTTTCGCCGCTCCTTAAAGCCAACACTTTCTCTGTATTGCTTTATTATATTATTTATTTTCTTTTGTCGTACTGCAGGATTATTTCGATATTGATTGGTAGTGCGCTCCTGTTTTCTTTTCATAAGAAGCATACTTTCTCCTTTCTTTACTTTTTTTATTGTCCTTTCCTTCTGGCAGCTTTTCAGACACCATTAGTCTCCTTTTAAATTTTCTCCTTAGCTCTTTACTAAGTTTTCTCAGTTTACAGAAGATGTCATGTGAGAAATTATCACTGGCCACAATATTTTTTATTGGAGCAGATAAGTTTGCTTCATTGTGAGTAGCATCATGTGATGTTGGAAAACTCAAACTGAAGTGGCTCAATGGTTCTTGTTCAGTTTCCATGTCAGTGGATACTTCATGTAAAATGTTACCAGAGACATCGGTGTTTATTTGAGGAGCAGTTACGTTTGACTCACTTTGAGGAGCAACATGTGATGTGACAGAATTCAGGTTTGCCTTCTCTGGTTGTTCAGTTTCCATGTCAGTGGATACTTCATGTAAAATGCAATCGGAGACATCAGTGTTCATGTTAGCAGCACTGGGGCTTGACTCATTTTGAGGAGCAACATGGAGCTGAACGGTTGACACAGCAGCAGTGTGAGTTGCAGGCTGGCTCTGTATGTCTGGGATAGCGACGTTCACATTGGCTGTGTTCACATCGGGAAACAACACAGGCTTCAACTCACAGGTACAGGAAGAGGGTGTGCCTAACATTCTGTGACACTTAGTGAGCCTGTCAATCATGTCACTGAGACGTGGGAATGTCAGCATGACGGCAGTACCAGGAGTGCGTGAATCCAGCGGTAGCGGCAAACCTCTGCTTGTTCTGGAGTGCGGGTCAAAGAAACCATATCTGCCTGATCTGGTTCTGAACACTGCGATACACAACTGTGTCATCAGCAGCAACGCGTACTGTACGTCTGATAACAAGCAGCACAGTCCAGCCTCAAGGTCCAGAAAGGTATCAACAGCTCCAGGTAAAGGTGCTCCAAACGTGCCGTACCTTGAGAGTGCTCTCATGTTCACATAACAGATGCCTCTGCGTACAGGAACTACGTCAGGGAGCTCATCAGTGGTCAAATGGCTGTATTTAACTGTTTTTCTGACCTCATTGTACACTGCATTACCTTTGTCCAATACTGAGTCCAGGTCTCTGGTAGTTATGTTTTCGTTCTCGTAAAGGAATGCAAGAAAGGTTAGAGAGTTACAGGTACACTGCTTATTTCTGGAATTTACACCATATTTAGCAGAATTCTGGCTGCGAGATGCACGGACATGTTGTACATGCTGATCTCCAAGGTTCACACAGTGAGATGGGCCCGCTACATGAGTCTGAGACGCTGTCTTTACCATATCTGCATAAGACGCTCGAGGGACACATGGCTCGTCGGTCTGACACTTTCTTCACCACGTCTGCAGAAGACACCTGGGGTACACATGGATCATGGCTTATACCTGTACGTTTTACCTGGTGATCATTAGGACCTGCTACACAACCCTTCTTCACGGCATCAGCGTACGACAGCTTTGGCGCATCACTCTGACCTCCCTGTGTCACACTTCCATCATCAGATGCGGCAGACATGTTTACCTCTTTTACCTGTTCACTTGTTGCACAGAGAACGTCATTCCACTTCTGCCAGCGCAGGTTAGCAGCTTGGGACCTCTTACTCTTCCTCGGCATTGCTGATCTGCTCCAAACCCACAAATCTGAATGTTTTATTTTTATTGTACACAACCAAGATATTAATCACAATATTAATAAGATCTCTGTAAATGTGGGATGATGAAAAGATGTATGTAACCTGTCTGCTTGTAGTAATCACAACAACTATTGAAAACTATTCCCTTTATAATTATTTACCACAGGAACAGATTAACAGTAGTGACAAATGAAATGTTTATTCAAAAAATCCTTGTCAAGCCTGTCAAAGTATAGTTTAGGTAAAAGTTGTAATAGAAAAGACTAGAATATCAAATTCTGTGAGAGCAACCGGAAAGAATGCAGTTGGCTAATTTATTACACTATATGAAAAGTTAAGCAACAATAAAGTACTTAAATGCACTCTTATTCAAACAATGTGAGTGGGAACAAATGGAATAAATAGCAGTAAAGTTTGTCTCAAAGTTTTTTACAAAAGGCTCTATTTCATTCAAGTTTAGTTAATCAAGGATGGAAGGTTATAGTCTGTATGTGTTAAACAGTGACAGAGATGCAAAGATTCAACAAGGTGTGTTTCAAAAAGGTTTCCTGAACAAGGTGTCTCCAACAAGGTGTCTTCAAGGGGGTGTCTCCAACAAGGTGTCTCCAACAAGTTGTTTAAACAAAATGTTTAAACAAGATGTTTCAAAAAGTTTCAGATTTGTCAAATTTCAAATGTTTCAAAAAGTTTCAAATTTCAAATATATCAAATTTCAAATGTTGCAAATTTCAACTATTTCAAATTTTTCAAAAAGTTTCAAATGTTACAAATTTCAAATGTTTCAAATTTTGAATGTTTTAAAAAGTTTCAAATTTCAAATGTTTCAAAAGGTTCAAAGGTTTGTTCAAGGTTTTCAAAGTTTCAAAAGGTTCAAAGGTGTGTTCAAGGTTTTCAAGGTTTCAAAGAGTTCAAAGGTGTGTTCAAGGTTTTCAAAGTTTCAAAGAGTTCAAAGGTGTGTTCAAGGTTTTCAAAGTTTCAAAGAGTTCAAAGGTGTGTTCAAGGTTTTCAAAGTTTCAAAGAGTTCAAAGGTGTGTTCAAGGTTTTCAAAGTTTCAAAAGTTCATCAAGGTTTTCAAGGTTTTCAAAGTTTCAAAAGTTCAAAATTCAAAATTTCAAAAGTTAGACAGAGCGGTACAGAGAGGGATACAAGATAGAGTCTCCAAAATCACAGACAGAGCAGTAGATGGGACAGGAAAGCCAGAGGAGCCAATATGATAGGGGAGAGGGGAGAAGCTGGACAGCAGGACACCTGTAAGACAAAAATGGAAACATATATTAGAGCAGTGATTCTCAAAGGTGGTGCATGAGGAGAGGGGTGGCAGGACACCTGTAAGACAAAAATGGAAACCTATATTTGAGCAGTGATTCTCAAAGGTGGTGCATGAGGAGAGGGGCGGCAGGACACCTGTAAGACAAAAATGGAAACATATATTAGAGCAGTGATTCTCAAAGGTGGTGCATGAGGAGAGGGGTGGCAGGACACCTGTAAGACAAAAATGGAAACCTATATTTGAGCAGTGATTCTCAAAGGTGGTGCATGAGGAGCTGGACAGCAGGACACCTGTAAGACAAAAATGGAAACATATATTTGAGCAGTGATTCTCAAAGGTGGTGCACGAGGAGAGGGGTGGCAGGACACCTGTAAGACAAAAATGGAAACCTATATTTGAGCAGTGATTCTCAAAGGTGGTGCATGAGGAGAGGGGTGGCAGGACACCTGTAAGACAAAAATGGAAACCTATATTTGAGCAGTGATTCTCAAAGGTGGTGCATGAGGAGCTGGACAGCAGGACACCTGTAAGACAAAAATGGAAACATATATTTTAGCAGTGATTCTCAAAGGTGGTGCATGAGGAGCTGGACAGCAGGACACCTGTAAGACAAAAATGGAAACCTATATTTGAGCAGTGATTCTCAAAGGTGGTGCATGAGGAGCTGGACAGCAGGACACCTGTAAGACAAAAATGGAAACCTATATTTGAGCAGTGATTCTCAAAGGTGGTGCACGAGGAGAGGGGTGGCAGGACACCTGTAAGACAAAAATGGAAACCTATATTTGAGCAGTGATTCTCAAAGGTGGTGCATGAGGAGCTGGACAGCAGGACACCTGTAAGACAAAAATGGAAACATATATTAGAGCAGTGATTCTCAAAGGTGGTGCATGAGGAGAGGGGCGGCAGGACACCTGTAAGACAAAAATGGAAACATATATTTGAGCAGTGATTCTCAAAGGTGGTGCATGAGGAGCTGGACAGCAGGACACCTGTAAGACAAAAATGGAAACATATATTTGAGCAGTGATTCTCAAAGGTGGTGCACGAGGAGAGGGGTGGCAGGACACCTGTAAGACAAAAATGGAAACCTATATTTGAGCAGTGATTCTCAAAGGTGGTGCATGAGGAGAGGGGTGGCAGGACACCTGTAAGACAAAAATGGAAACCTATATTTGAGCAGTGATTCTCAAAGGTGGTGCATGAGGAGCTGGACAGCAGGACACCTGTAAGACAAAAATGGAAACCTATATTTTAGCAGTGATTCTCAAAGGTGGTGCATGAGGAGCTGGACAGCAGGACACCTGTAAGACAAAAATGGAAACCTATATTTGAGCAGTGATTCTCAAAGGTGGTGCATGAGGAGCTGGACAGCAGGACACCTGTAAGACAAAAATGGAAACCTATATTTGAGCAGTGATTCTCAAAGGTGGTGCACGAGGAGAGGGGTGGCAGGACACCTGTAAGACAAAAATGGAAACCTATATTTGAGCAGTGATTCTCAAAGGTGGTGCATGAGGAGCTGGACAGCAGGACACCTGTAAGACAAAAATGGAAACATATATTAGAGCAGTGATTCTCAAAGGTGGTGCATGAGGAGAGGGGCGGCAGGACACCTGTAAGACAAAAATGGAAACATATATTTGAGCAGTGATTCTCAAAGGTGGTGCAACAGGAGAGGGGTGGCAGGACACCTGTAAGAAAAAAATGGTAACATATATTAGAGCAGTGATTCTCAAAGGTGGTGCATGAGAAGAGGGGTGGCAGGACACCTGTAAGACAAAAATGGAAACATATATTAGAGCAGAGATTCTCAAAGTGTGGTGTGTGTACACCTTGGGGTGTGTGAGCTGCCTTTACAGGGCGTGCGCGGCAGGAAAGATTTTATGATGGTGTAATAGTCTAATAACTACAACAATACTTTTGTGTGGATCTTGAAAACCTTCCTTTGTAAATTTAATCCAAAATATATGTTATTAATACTAGCTCACAGGAAACAACTGTGGATTGATTACAAAGTTTAACCACCACAATATGAGAAAAGGTTTCACTTCCACTGTTACTTTCTACAGTAATAAATACGTTTCATTACATCGCAATGCAAAATTGCAGCGAAAAGACAGATACATGCTGTGTTGAACTCTGAAGCGCAGTGATTGGGTGAGGGGGGAAGGACTGATGAAAAAGCCCTCAGGGACACAGTGCTGCATGGCATCATGGAAACAGATCATCAGATTGTGTGTATTACACTTTCAGTAATATCATCTGCCCTTTGACACACAGCTCCGCTGCTCACAGTGTTGATAGGCTATGTAACATGTAACCAATCAGACAGTGCTGTGAGCAGGACATGGAGCAAATAAATAAGTAAAAAAAATAAAACGGTGTTTGGGGGTGCATCAACCCGGTCGGTGCGTTGCCTAAAGAGTTTGGGAAACGCTGCATTACACAGCTGTTGTAATACATTATAATATATAAGAAATACAATCAAGCAAGTTTTACTCAAAGCTAAAATGACCATCAAAGACCCCAATCATTTACAACATTTACAGCTGTTGCAAGATTTATGTGAAATAAACTAGTGTCATAAAATATATCTACTCAGTGGAGCCATTTTAGAAGGTTTGGTGTTTCACTGCCACTTTATTAACAGTGTATAAAAAAATCACTTATATTTAAGCCTAACATTTAATTTGTGTGTGTGAAACTTACTGCTGCGCCGTCAGGGAGACAGCAACAGTGATGTCAGGCCGTCACTGTGAGGAGGTGGCTAGATGAAGTTAAGATCTGGAGAGAAAATTTTTTCAGGTTCAGTTTAATGCAGTAAACCAGCAGCTCACAGCTCATTTCATTCTAACTGATTCAGTCTGGACCATTTATTTCAACGTTTCTTACTAAAGTCTTTTGTGCTTTCTAAGTACTAAACAGTAATTGTACTGTTACTGCAGCTACCTGTGGTTTAATACTTTCAGAAACATCCAGTCAGTGATCTCAAAACACATGTTTAAAATGTTTTTAAGACACAATCAAACAGATTTTCCTGCATATTATGCAACTTATGTTAATGGAGTGAGACATGAAGCAGCAACAGTAAGAAGGAAACATGAGTACACGTATGATTCAGAAAACAAATCCTTAAATGAAAAGTCATAGTGAAGGTGTTTGCTTTGAATATGTGTATATTCAAAGCGTGTCCATTAATAAAAGTGGTATGTGGCTGTTATATACACATACGTATTTTTAATAGGCCAATGATAGATGTCATATGTGTTTACTTTTAGCATTAGTCAGAGATGTGATCTGCATAAGACAAAAGAGGAAAAGCAAACAACACAGAGCACACAGCACATAGCTGTGGCTCTTACCTAATTTAAATTTCATCTTATCTCACATCTTACAAATGGCACTATACTGATGATATCTGGGACAACATTTGTGCATACAGAACATTCCTATATGCACTTTTGGTTTGATACAAATTCATTAATAGTGACTGCATTTTTAAGATTTTTTACCACATGATTAACCACTCTTTGTGATGATAAAATGTGTCTAATGATAAAAATAGTTAAACACAGAATTTAGAAGAATTTGAACTAGATTTAAAATGGATTTCATAAGGCTGAGGCTACATTCAGACTGCAGGAGAAAGTGACCCAAATCCCATTTTTTTCCTGTATGTGACTCAGATCTGATCCTTTTATGACAGTAAAAAGGCCAACTCACATGGAGTCTGATCTTTTCCTGATAGGACTTGGGCCACTTCCACATGTGGTCCAAATCCGATACAGACAGGATCTTTTTAAATGCGACCTCAGTCTGCACACTCAGGGCGCAATTGATGCCACTTTGATGTCACTTTCAGGCCGCGAACAGTTCACAGCTGAATCTGATATGGGCCACATTTAAACAATAATGTGAACTGTCAAAAAAGCTCAGATCTGGGAAATTAAGCATTAAGGCCTGCAGAGTGAATGTAGCCTTAGTAATGTTACAGACAGGAGTAGTACTTACTGCCAAGTAGCCAGAGTCTCCAAACTTGTTATCTGCACTGAGAGACAGAGAGAGAATAGATTTCCATCACATAAAACTAGAATCAGCTCATTTCAGTCCTGTTTTTCAGGGTGCACCCTTTATTTTTTCATTTCTTATAAAAGTTGTGAATTTGTGCCACCCGAATAAAAAAATATTTTAATTGTTACTGCAGCTACCTGTGATTATTCTCTGGAAAAGGCCTCACAATTTTTTAAAGGCTAAATAACACAGCCTCTTCTGGTGAGCCACGAAGCATTACAAGACCATTTTAAACTGCAAACTGATTAAATATCACATTCAAGTCATGATTCTTGAGCATGAACTTACACTTTACGGTCAGCAAAGAGTCTCAAACCAACTGAGATGATGTGAGACACGACTGAGAGGAGGACGCCGGCAGGAGTGGAAGGAGGGAGGGAGAGAGAGATATATTTAGTTCACATCAGAAACAAACCTCACTGCTCATTTCAATCCTAAGTGCTTTCAGGGAATTAAAATGTCTTTAAATACATGACTTTAAGTAACTTTAACTTGTCTCATGACACTGACTCCACTGTTAACAAGGCAGAAGTATATCCTATTGCATGTAGATGCAATAGTCACATAGTACATAAAATAAAGCACTAGTTTTTAAATCATTTGTGAATGGAAAGCTCTGCTCTCAAGTCAGCTTCACTGTCAGGACAGGAAATAACCATAAATAATAAACTACCTTTTTGGGCGATCATTTTGACTGGCCA
>JALXJV020000030.1:645885-665636 GCA_024633595.2 Lepomis macrochirus | reverse complement strand
TGTGCAACCTGCAAACTTAACATTTATTTTGTTAATCTACTATTGAAAAATGAGGAGGGAGCCAGTTTGCACCAGGAGGTTTTCCCTCTGACTCCACAGTTTTTAAACCCCGACCCTGCATTCGCCTCCAGCTCACAAGTCGACAAAAGTCAACCACAGTCATCTCCAACGCACCTAATGACTACCAGTTATGTATAGTGTGCTAATAAGCAGTTAACTTCGACAGCTGTAGGCCCAATAACAATGATGGTAAAACAAAACTGGTTTAAAAACTACACAAGCACCAATCACAGTGAAGTTTTTTGGAATGAGTGATCCGTGTTTTAAAAGCTTTTTTTTCAATGTGTCAAATTTTCAAAACATCTGTTGTAATATTTTTAAAAAGCTTTGACAAAGTGTGTCAAGTGGGTCTTTCCTCCCATGATCCTCCAATGACTTCCCACAAAGAGAAAGAGCACACATGCAGTAAATATGTATTTTTCAATGGTGTCTAATGATTTTATTAAATAACTTTTGCAGGCATTCCTGTTTTCTGTCAAATGTCACGATTTTATTTGGTATATTTTGCATGTATTTCCTGCCCTCACAGTGGATCCAACCTGATAGCAGAGCTTGCACCAAAAGTAACTCCACAGTGGAGGTCTGCAACTAAACACTCTTGATTTCTCTAAAGGATACTTTAGTTATCCACAGTCACATGGTATGTTCTGATGTCAGTTTCAGTTACAATATTTCTTACCAACCAAAGCACAACAATCGACTTCTGTTATTTGTCTAAGAAAGGAAACAAAATGTTAGTGCGTTCTGTGTCACTGTGTTTAATGGCTTCAAAGAAGCAGACGTACAAACAATACAGTTAATGACAAATTCTGTTCCAACAGGTCTTCTGGCTGTGAGATGAAGCAAAATAAATAACATTAAATATATGAATAACTAACATAACATACCTGCATTACAAAAGTGGATTATTAGGGGAAAGCAGAGTGAGTTGAGCAAGTTTTAACTGAAGGTATCTTAAAAGTGAGGACATGACACTAGTGTCTCCATCCATCTATATATATATATATATATATATATATATATATATATATATATATATATATATATATATATATATATATATATATATAGATCAGGATGTGTTGTATCCCTGGGAAAAATCACTTTGTATCTAAAATAAAAAGTTTTCAAAATATGACTTGGTTCATATTAATGTCTTGCTTTAAAGCTATCCTGATGATGATCATCTCCCTAGCCATCTCACACATGGACTTCCCATTCTGTACCTCTCCCACTGCTGCAGAGTTAATGGGCTGTTGTTCTTCCATGTACATGGCATGATGGTTTCTGGTTTGAAATAAATGTCACTTCCCTTCTTGGACAAAATGTAAAAATGTATTGTAGAATTACAGTAAACTACTTGACTCAACCCCCCCAAACAATATTCAGTTTTCACATCAAACTGGAGGGATAATAAATACTGTAATAATAAATTCTAAATTTAAGTAAACTAAAATAAAGTGCCTTTTTTTAGAAAAAAATAAAAAAGTGTAGTCTTAACCAATTTTATAATAAACACTCAACACATCAAATGAACTGCAGTAATGCCTCCTCTTCTCTTTCATTCCCTCCCTACTTTCTCTTGTTCAGTGAGAAACGTGAGCTCTAACTTGTCCTGCCAGCTAGCATCGGAGATCTATGAGGTATTCTGGTTCTGAACGGCCCGTGGGAGGAATGTACATGTAAAAATCTCTACATTCTAGTGAAACATCTTTTCTCTTTGCCTCCTCTCTCCGTGTGCAGTGTTTCCTATACGTTCATTTATTTGTGGCGGCCCGCCACAATATCAATGCTGACCACAAATTGATTTTCCTTTTTTTTTTGTAAAATAAGCCTATTTAAAATCGTATTTCATTGCAGAGCGCTGTAGCACATTCGCGCAGCACGTCCTCTCGCTCGCCCCGTCCCTCTCTCACTCACCCGTCCCTGTCGCTCTCTCTCCCTCACCGCTGCAGAAATCTGTCCATCACAACGCTGTCAGTGTCAGAGACCCAGCTTCAACAAGTTATTACCAGCATGCAGGGAGCGGAGCTAATAAGGAGAGCTAAGTTAATGTTGGAATGCAGCTGGATTTTGGAGGCTGCCACGCTGTATATAGCTGGTAGTCAATATCCGCCCCCCCAGAGTTACATTGTCATTCTGTAGGAAACACTGCTGTGCGTTTCCAAAACGTTTCCGGTGTCTGTCACGCCCGGACTCGAATGCACAGATTTGATTGGCTGAGCAGTATCACATGAGACGATACGATTGGTCTTTGAGTTTCCCGGGCCGCTAAACCAGTACAGTAAATGCTAGAAAAGCTGCGCGGGTTAAAATAGAAACGCTTCGTCATGCGGTAGTAAGTCTCAATAATAAATTGGCTGTGGGTCGGCGGTCCGGATCAATGTTTAATTGAAGCACACAAATAAATAGACTGTTCATGATGTAACTTTGTTTAGCGCAACCTTTGGTTTATAACGTACATTTACAAGCACATTCAGCAACCAACTAACTGAGCCTTACTGTTCTTTTTACTGCTGCTAAAACTAAGCCACCAGCATCATCAGTATTCAAGGTTAACAGTTAGCTTGTTGACACACCACAAAATTAATGCTAAGTTACTGGTTCATTGTATATATTTCCCAGCTCAATACTGGTAAACTGGGACAATTGTCAGTTGAGTGAGTGAATAAAGGACAACGTTTATTGATAATTTGACTACTAGAATTATTTCTTTTGTTGGTTAAGTTAGCTAACCATGACGTTATCGGCTATGCTAGCGATAGCATCGTGGCTAATATTAGCTAAGCAGTAAGGCCGTTTTATGGTGCACAAATAAAGTGTAAAAACTTATACGCTGTATTCATTGCTTCTTGTTTAAATTCGAAGAGTTGGAAAAACCTTAACAGTAATTTTAAAACACCAAACCTGTATTTATACCTCTCAAAATGTTAGCAGTTCAGAAACAGCAGGTACTTACCAGCTAGACGAGGGAACAAGATGGCGGAGCGGCAGTGTGCACTCGTCGTATGACGCAGCTGAAAATTCTAGGAGGCTTTCAGGGACAGTTCGAAATTCTGACATCAACCGAAAAAGAATAGGATACAGAAAGTTGAGCCGGAGACATATCAACTGATTGAGTTACAATAATTAAATGATCACAGTTATGATCTCTTGAATCTAGAACAACATATTTGGACAAGGAAAGTGGAAATAAAGTGAAACACCCTGAATAACATCAAGTAATGAATGAAAGAGACACCACAGAGAGCTTGTACTGTAATCTTGGTTTTTGACAAGCAGTCTTCTCAAGCTCAGCACCATAGACTGTATATAAAAATGGACGTAGCGTCCGTGACGTCACCCATTGGTTTCTGAAGAGCCGTTTTGAAGCTCAAAAGTGGCGGTGCTGGCCGCCGCCATATTGGCAGCGCGTCACCGCGCGTCACTCCCGGATAACCAACAATGAGCAAAGAGGCGGGTCGTAGGTGGAGCTGAGGTGACGTTTTGCTGAAACCACTCCCGCCTAGCTCGACGCGTGACCGAAGTTAGCTCAGGCTAAGGAGCTAATGCTACATGCTACTCGGCGGTGCTGTACGGTGGAGGTTGGAAGCTGTGCGCCGTGTCGCTACCAGTTTACTGGACATGACCAACTACAGTCAAGGTAAGACACCGGAAAATAATAAAATAACTCACATATCTGTTATTGACATTATACTTCATAAGGTTTGAAATGCTTTTTAATATATAAATGTGATAATGTGTTATTTTGCAACACTAACGTTACGTTAGAGCAGTTAACTATGAATCAGTTATTAATTAACGTTACCTTAAGTTTACTGAACGCTAACGTTACATCTCAAACGAACAATTAAATCAATTAACCCTTTTACATACCGTTGGTTACGAAGCGGTTACCTCAGTTGTTACTTGTAATAAACGTAATAAGCTAGCGGTAGAGTCCTTAGTTACATGATGGACGCTGTATAACTTGTAAAACGTTAGCTATGGCTGCTATCACGTTAGTAAATTCCCCACACCGCTATTTTGAGTAAAGTTGCTGCTGTCGGCGGGGTTTTGTCAACTTGTGTGGGATTATTGTCTGGAATAGGACACGAGAGAGAGAAAGGTGCTTTTTATATTTGTCACAAGATTCTTGTTGCGGTTCTGATGCTTCCACATCTGCTACTCAAAGTTTAAACTTAGTCTAAATAACGTTGCTAGTCTTGGCTACTGGACATTTTTATAGCAAATATAAAATTGTCTGTCTTATAAGGACAACACAAAAACATTTAAAGACTGTCTCCCTTGTTCCATTTTCTCCCAGAATCACACTATGTATCAGATGTCCCTGCAGAGACCTGGGAGTCCTCATTGTGCTGATGGGGTGGACAGACGTGGAAAGGCCTTCTCTCCTTCTGTTTACTCTGACTTTTTAATATTGTCCATATTTGTATCATAGATCAATTTAAAAATTATAGAGTTTATGGTTCACTTGTAATAAATTCTATATATAAGCACTCAGACCTGACCAAATGCATATGTAGTAAACAGGTGAGTTTATACAATGTAAACCACACAAACCTTCTCAGGTCGCAATAAATAACACCTACAGGGCTTCAAAACTACTCAGTGCAGATAATTCTTTGTTTTTCACTACTGAGTATCTTCTCAGTCAATGTCACGTTTGTTTCTTCAAGAAATGTCAAAATAAAACCATATACACACCAACACCAACCTTTAGTGTTTTACTTTTTACTAACAAAAAAAAATGTTAACCTATAAATAACATCTTAATATTTTTTCATTTACAGCTGTTAACTAGAAAATATTTTGAAGTTTAGATCACACTATTTAAAATTAAAATATGAAACTGATAATGAATGAAGAATGATTTTATTATGTATAATTAGTTTGATACACTTTAAAACAAAGTGTTCCTAATACAAAAGCAATAGATTAATAAATTAAACTCTTGTCTTGCATTAATGAAAACATCAATATTGAAAGGTTACAAATGTAAAAGTAGTTTTGTATGACTTGAAATGTGTTGAGTTATTATAATGATAGAATCTGTTGATAAGGTCCCAGTGTCATAATTTTACATCAGTAGTGTTCAGGTGTTGAGTAAAAAGAAAAGCAGGAGCTGGAAGCTGGAGCTGTTCTCTCCTGATGAGCTGGACACAGCTAATCACATCTGGAGGGTTCTGCAATCAGCTCCTCTGGCACCTGTAAAGACAACAATAGGTAGACAGTTAAGCAGCTTCTTCCAAAGAGCCATAAATCTACTGAGCTCTGAGATCGCCTCAGCATGATAACCTCTCTGGCATGTGACAGTAATTAGGGGTGGCAATGTGAAATACACTGTTTACTAATTTGTGGAATAAACGGGTTGCTGTTGGACACTGTGCAATAATAAATACTCAAGTCAGATCTTTTTTAACGCTTATTATAAGGATCTTATTTTTTATTGAACTGTACAACCTTTTTTGGCAAATTCTAGTCCACCAAACAAACTCAGAGGCGGCTCTCACGCACCTAATTTCTGGCCTTAACTAAACCATCGCCTCTTAAACTCTTCAGAAACGTCGCTGATCAAACGAAGTTTTCACCTCAGATTATTTGCTGAATCTCAATGAATGCTAACGTTACATCTACTGAGTGTAATAACTTATTGATGACTAAACAGTCTTTAATATGTACTTTGAATCAATCATCCCCACTGATAAACCCCACAAAGAATAGTATAACGGTATGGTAACGGTAGAGTTGCACTCGGAGGTGCACGGCTCCCCTCGGGAGAAACAGCTAGCTCAAATAGCGGCATCGGTGCTACTCTGTGTGACAGTTTCAGGCAGCCGCTGCCCCCTCGGCTCTCTGCCTTTAAACCCTTTGTGTCCATTGGTATCAGAAGCAGCCACTTATAATAGTACCTGGCTAGCACCTAACGTTAACTGAACAGTGATTCCGTTACAGGACGTGGCTAAATCTCACATCGCCCGCTAGTAAAGTTACCGTTAGCATAACGCCAGCTAACTGAGCGTTGAGCCTTTTACTTACAACTTCACACAGACGCCTTTTCTTCAAAGCATTATCACACTAATGTCACACTAAGATTAATCTAATAACGTTACATTTTGGCTTCTTCTTGTTGACTTATCTTTGACTCATTAAAAGCTGCGGTCAGAGCACACTAACTAACTTACTTACACTAACTTAGCAGCTTGGGGCTGCTTGTATCTGGCTAATTAGCGTAACGAGCTAACGTTAAGCTAACAAGCGATGTGCCGAGCGATACCTGTTAAATGTTAACACTAGGGCTGAACGATTAACTGAATTTGCGATTTAATCGCGATTTAATAAAACGCAATATTCTAATCGCAAAGGCGGCGATTACACTCTGGTCGCATGACACCAAGCGGAAAGCACGTTACGCTGTAACTTGCCTTCTTGTAAAATGGCCTTAAGCTTGACCGAAGCTCAGCTACATAAACTTTAATGTCACATGGAATGAAAGTACCACCGCGGGTAACTTGGTGGTGGGTGAATTCGTCGGGCCATCCGCGGCTTTGATGGACGGAAAAATGCTCAACAGAAAGAGGCGTGTAGTAAGATAAGCGTATTGTGGCGATCGGCGCCTGCGTCACACACACAGCCACCAGTCAGCTCAGGAAATATCTGTAAATTGGCATTTCAAACTAAAGACCTAAGTCCGAAAGAGGCCCAGTCTGTCCCGAGTTGCAGCCTGGTTAAAGCCGGTGTGCCGCTCAACATCATCGGAGGCTGCGGGGGAGGAGGGGGGACTCCAGTGTTGTCGGAGAATTACTAAGCTTGTCTATTAGACACGAGAGGCGTCACTCTGTTCTATTTTAGTTAGCCAACTTATGAATTGAACCTCAAACTGAGTATTTTTAGTTTGCTTACGGGGATACAGAAAGATGGACTCAAGGAGATTTGAACTGAGATCAGGACTCATTAATTGGTGGTTGAACTGTGGGTTTTGTATTGAGCGCTGACTGTATACCCTGTGGTGAAAAGGTAGGCCGACCTGATGATAATAGCCTATATCATATTATTTAATGCCATGACCTGACTCAAATTGCCTTTCTCATATTATTATAATTTGATATATCCTATTGCTCATAATAATAATTCTACCTAATTCATCATAACACAGGCCTGACCCACAAGACAGAACAGTCTGTTTAATCTATCTAATATCATACTATACACTGATTTACTGCTTGTCTGTTTTGAATAATACAGAAGTTAAAGAGCTTAAAATTAATCGCTACATTAAATCGAAATCGCAATATTGGTTAAAAAAATCGCAATTAGATTATTTTCCAAAATCGTTCAGCCCTAGTTAACACATACATAAAATACATTGATAAAAAAATTTCACTCACCAAGTAGAACACGGAGGAGTTCCTGGAGGTTCTCTCTCCAATGAACTGCACAGCCTGCCATTATTCATCCGGCATCTGCATGTAGAAATGGCCAAAAGCCTCCGACAGGCTGAGCCTCAGAGCTCCGTGTAGCTGAGTGAGGCTAACAGACGGCGGACACATTGCTAGGAGTGGCAGAGGTTAGAGACGCCTGTCAATCAAAGGACCACGACCCTAATAATGCAGAACTTTAAGGCTTAATATAATTTAAGCAGGTGAGTTATAAAAAAATTCACCCCCCTCACAGTTGTCACGAAGGGCAAAATTAGCGATATGCACTAAAACCATTTTTTGAACCAGGCTGTAAACATGTTTTATTCTGCTGTAAAGTTGGGCATTTTAACATGGGGGTCAATGGAGATTGACTCCCTTCTGCAGCCAGCCTCAAGTGGCCACTCGATGAACTGCAGTTTTCAGTTACTTCCTGGTTGCATCGGAAGTGAGAGCCGGAGGTTGCCGCTTGCTCAGCACATATATATATAAAATCATAAAATCTTGCTTTTTTGACCAGGGATGGATGCATGTTGAAGGTCTGGATCTCCCAGTTATCACTGCAGAACAGCATGTTTCTCTCTGTAGCTGTTTAATAAACACCTGCACGTCAAGAATGATAGCTTACTGTATGTCCTACTCACAGGATCATTTCTACTGGCACAGTGCTTATATTACCTGCATTTATATTTATGCTTCTGATTGTGAATTTGTTATCTAATAACACAAAATAAGTATCATATTGTCTTTGCATTTGTTAGGCTAAATGCTTAAGGGAAATTGAAATGAAGTGATTCATATGTAAGTCGACACTCAGTTTTAGGCTTTCTGTGTATTTCTCTCTGATATCCATTAAGACTACTGCATACTACATACTGTCCCTAAACCATCATATCAATCCAACGATCTCTTTTCATTTTTATTTTTAGTGCAGCACGGTGCTCATTCATACATTTCATCATGCCGTGATAAACTTGATTTTAATGTTATTTGTTGTGATGCATCAGATCAGCTGCAGCGTTCACTCACTATAACGGCTACCACCCAGGAAGGGGGCGTGTCCGTCAGTAAAAGTCTTCAGCGAAGGTGCGCTGCTGCGCTGGATCACGGCTTGTCAGAGATCGCTGCTCGCTCCGCTCCTCGGTCATCAGGTAAAGTAAACAAATGCATAAGGTGATGTTAAATAAAGCACTTCTTATTTTATTAAGACAATTTAAAAAAGTTGTAGATGCCATAGATGCAAGCCAGAAACGCGGATGCTAGCTGGCATCCAACACGTGCAGCTACCTAGCATCCATGCCGTTTACAATGCCGTTTAATCATCGTCCAACAGCTGCACGTGTTGGATGCTAACCAGCATCCGTGTTGGAAGCTAGCTAGCAACACGGATGTAGCTAGCATCCAACACATGCAGCCACTAGCTAGCTGCATGTGATGGATGCTAGCTAGCAAGTGTTGGATGCTAGCTAGCTGCAGGTGTAGACTGCAGCACGCTTTCTCGCCTTTTCGCAGTGACAATTGTCTGTGTTACCACGTAAACAGTAATGCAAAAAAGTGCCTAGTTAATGAGTAAACTAACGAATACATACTAAGCTAAAGCCTTATAAGTAAATGTAGTTTACCCCTGATTAAAATTAATTCAAAGTCAGCATTATTTTTTCTTCACAGTAATTACAAAAATATGCACTGTCTTTCTCAGGAGCAACAATGAATTAATTTTATGGTGATAAAAGAATGGTTTAGAATATTGAATATTATTTTGTGCAAGCTGTATAGGAATATCTATTTATGGTGTAATTTTGTTATGTTTTAATATTGGCTCTAAGTAAATCAAACAGCATGCGTCCACACCATTATAGCCACATAACTTATTGTGCAGTATAGTATTTAGAAGAGGACACACACTGAGTGCAGATTTCTATCAATCTACTAATAATTCTAACAGTGTATCGATTTAAAAGAAGGTATATATGAAAAAATCATCAAGAAATTTTATTTAACATTTGACACAGTATATGGAAATACAAAACACAACTAAAAGCTTACATTTAAACATTCTCAACTTAAAATGAACTCACTTAGTGACAACTCTCAATTACGCTGAACTTCAATCTTTACAACTTTCTCCCCGATATTGTGATTTTCACATTGATCCGGGGACCCTCATTTCGGCTTCTACAGGCTTCCACATCTCCTCGTCAATGAAGAAGATCCTGTCGTCTTCAAGAAGGAGCTGCAGCTTCCCCGGGCTCCCCGCGACATCTGCAACCCCGAAGGCGCCGACGGTCTCCTGGGTCAAGGTCACACTAACCTCCTGTAGCCTGGCTCTCTCTCTCCCTCCTTAGGCTCTTTCACTCTCTCCCTCCCCGGACCACATAGCTGCTTCCTTCTTTTATTTTATCAGCAAACTCCTCATACACTGTAATTTTTGCCAGGGATTTGCCGTCCGAAATTACAGCTGCAATATTTTTCTTAATGCTTGCAGGCTTTGCCCCACTGCCATCATATATCCACCCCACCACCCTGGGCTGATCAATGATCCCCACCACACATACATGAATTGGTGGGGGTTTGAAGTATGGGCTGGAGGGCTTCGTCCACAGCAAAGTATGCAGAGCCGTTCTGAAATGATAAAGTGAGCACACAAAGATATACACATAAGCAACTTTTATACATTTATTTATGTAATATTTGTTTTTCAGTATATATTTATTCATATTGGAAAGTCACAGCCAAGACAGAAGCTTACAGTTTTGGGCCATTGTTTTGTAAAGTGTGTGTGTCTGTCTATGTCAGCCAATCCCTGTCGACATGCATATATTTACTTTAGGCACTAACTAATGTCATGGTTGAGGTTAGGGAAAATGCCTCGGGGAGGCTGTCAACTCCTTAAATAAAAATATCGCTAGCTAACTAGCTAGTTAGCGACCGGAAGCACTACTCTCGCATCCGGTCACTCGAGGCGATATATGCGACGCTGCCGGGATCGCCTCATACACATCGCACCTGGAGGCGCCAACTATACACCTAAAATCGCCATTTAGCGTACTATAGACACGACTTTTCCAAAGCGTGTATATGTGACGTAAAAGCATGAGAACAGGCTGACTCCTCATACACTCTCCCTCCCTTCTTACAGTTTTGAAGCTTACAGTTTTGGGCCATTGTTTTGTAAAGTGTGTGTGTCTGTCTATGTCAGCCAATCCCTGTCAGAATGTGGTGTGTTGGCCAATCACTGCGCTGTCGCTAGGCCGCATCACTCACACAAATACGAACATAGCCTAATGGCACAAGTGTTCACAGAGCCTTAGGGGAAACGCATTGTCATTGCCACCATTTTGTAGAAATGTTAGTTGGTTAGCTTTTCAAGTTGGCTAACTCTGCGATGACTGAATGAATTTATTATTCAATACGTGTTTATTCACATTGAAAACCATATTTTCCTGCTCTGCCACTGGAATTCCCAACCTTAAAAAGCCTTTTCTCCCAACAGTCAGAAAGCTCTTTACATTTATTGATCTAATGTGAATGCTAACAGTTAGCATCAATATTTCTACAAAATATAGGCAATTTATATTTTTTACTTATTTTTAAGGCTCTTATGCTTCATTAGTACCAGTTTTTCTGAATAGGAATTAATATTACAGATCTTTACAAATTGAATAGATGGGGAAAAGCTCCTACCTCTCCATGTTGTCAGACTGGCCAAAAGATTACAGTTTTGGGCTACTGTGTTATATATTAGTAAGTTGTTTGTGTTTATTAGCCAATCGCTGTCCAAATGCTGTGTGTTGGCCAATATGTGTGCTGTCGCTGTGCAGGTTCACTTGCCCAGCCATGGCCACACATGCGCTACCAAACAATAAACAAAGGCTAATGGTACAGTTGCTAACTAACAGAGACTAAAAAAACAAGGAATTACCTCCACTTTAAAGAAATGTTTGCTGTTTAGCTTTTGAATATGGCTAACTCATGGCTAATTCAGAGTAGTTTAAGATGGTTTTGTGTACTATGAACACGTTCTATGAGCTCCTGTTTGTAGTCTTTTGTAAGTTGTAAGTCTCAGTGACTACTTAGTGAGTTACTATACTTAAATTTAATTCTCTATCTCCAATCTTTTCATTACGTCTTTGCTAAATACCAAAGATAGGTGTTAGAGATTAACAATTGACCAATGTCCAATGAGGTTTTTCATATCCATGTAGTAAATTCCTATTAAATCATAATGAACTGTTTTATCTCTGGTGATTTAAACATTTTCTTATTTTGATTTGCAATATTTAGTTGGAGCATTTTGAACATTTCCAGTGACCTCCTTTTACTAACAGGAACACTGATTTTACAGTGATGGCACAGCATGTTTTCTGTTAATGTGACCTCAGAATCATTCTAGATACGACTGTTCATGTTTTTGTGTTTTCATTTTCCAGCTTCTGACATTTATCTGTAGACGTTAATACAAAAAAAAGGCAGCATGAGAAACCTCCTCCCTTCTGAGCTGCATTTTATTTGCACATTAAAATCCAAACAAAAACGTCTCTTCATTAGTTTGCATCACTAATTAGCTTTACTAAGCTCAGCTCCTCCAGTCACCTCCATCCTTTCTTTTTCTAAACTCAGCCTGTACAGGACAGAGCTGCAGGCTACATCAGTTTAGTCTCAGTTTGTACCTGATGTTCTCAACATTGGAGAAGTAGGCAGTAATAAAATACAGCTTCCAGTTACTTTCTATAAATTGAGCTAATGTTAAGTCACATAGCAGCTTTGTAGCTTTTGCTTCCCTGCTCAGCTGCGCAGTCTGAAGGGGAGATGTTAGCTAACTCAGCGTTAACCGGCTTCACTTTTCCAGCAGGTGGAAACAATTGACTTTTCTTGGTCTTGAGAAGCTGACACACTGTAACAGACACCTTACATTTACTGCCAGGAATATTTTCCTTGCGTGGCTCAGCGTTCACTGTCACTTTCTGTCAGCTTGGACGATCAAACACTCGCGGACGCACCTCCTGATTCAGAGTTACGCTGCTCTTATGACACCATCTGTCACTTATGTTCTGCATAGAACGACGACGGGAGTGAGCTGAGTGTTGAGTGCTGCTTCGCACAGTGTGAAACTGAAAACATTTGAGTATAGTTTAATGATCGTGGGAAATTTTAGGAGCGGCAGTCAGCATTGCACAACACACACACTTCTTTCAGTGAAACTTACAAGGTAATACAAAAGATACAGGTAATATACTGATACCACAATTCTCTCTCTGTCCCTCCTTAGACACCTTAGATCGTAGACTGCAGCTGTACCCCATAGTGAGACCTGGTGGTCCCTGATGTGAGTCCCAGGCTGACATCAGTAACAGCCGTCTCCCTCCAAAGGCAGAGGTGTCCAAGTTCCCTCCTGTACAAGGTAACACAAAAGATACAATTTAATATACTGACGCCATAATCTCTCTCTCTCTCTCTCTCTTTTTTCCACTCTGCTCTCCTGTCTGCCAAAATGAACCTACCTGGACCACCTCCCCCTCCACTGTCAGTAGACCCTCTGAGTAGAGCCACTGCCTGCTCTGTAAGCTGAAGCGCCCCTCCAAAGAAACATGGTCTGAAAGGTAAAGACACAGGGAGGAGACTCCCCCCTTTAAGCTGTAGCCATGGGTCACATAGCTGCTGTTGCAGATCCCCAATGAGTCTTTGCCTTTCTGTATCACTCTGTAAAATATGTTGTTTAGAAATGTTTGAGTTAGTTCAGTTTGTTTGTATTTGCTGTTCAGTTGTTTAAATAAAGTTGTCATTATTAGTTCTTCAATATTTTGATCATTTCTTGGCTAAAAATACATACATTTAAACACTTGACTTAATAGCCTGCCTAATAACAATTCTAGTATTGGGTAATTCACATATTTAACCAAAACGGCTTAGGTCACCATTACCCTCATCATTCTCATCACTTATGTGCCACATACGAATTGCAATTTTTTCTGTATTTTAAGTTTTTTGTAAAATGTTATCCCAGCAGCGCTCACTCGAATGTTCTGTTACCGGCCTCAACCAAGGTGAAGCATCATACAGCCCTAGTACCACTCACCTAGGTGTACGCTAACTGTTGTGTAATTAAGCAGTTGTATTTCAACTAAACTGTTGTAGGCATGACACAGACACTGTCTGTTTATCATGCATTCCATGACATTCTATCTCTAACAGAGTTAAAAGGCGACCTGCATGACTCACAAAGCTTGAAACTGTCAAAAGTCAAAGGCTATGCTTAGACTGCTGGTCTTAATGCTATATAATTTTCTAATATTCCTTTTAGTAATCTAGTGTTAGTAGGCTTAATTAATCTTAATGTTATCTGTATGACTCAAATAGAACCGACAGGTGACTGTCAATGATTATGTATTCATTTAAGAAATCTCCAGTAAACTCCACAGAAGGGCAGTGGTTTGTGCCTGTGTATTGTCTTACAAATAGTCTACACTCAGCATGGATAATTGTGCTGCAGTTGCTTAGAAAACCCAAACCTGTATCCCATTCACATCCAAGACTGCAGCAACATGGACTCTGTGTAATCACTTATCAAAACTCACCTACTTTTAACCTCAAATGTTATATTGCACCTGCTGCTGATTGTTATTTCTATGGTTACCCCTACAGTCCTATGTATTTTCCCCATGTTTTTATCTACCATTAACATATTTTTTTGCTATTTATCTATTTTATCTGTTTTAATATGCACATATCTTCTGGATTTACTATATAGTGTCTCTGTATAATGAAAAGTGCGATAGAAATAATTTATTATTAAACAGGAGTACAAATGTATTGTTTCCCAGCTGACATGGAGAGGAGGAAAACACATAAACACGCAAACAACAAAAAATGAGGTAATTAAACACTGCATTTGTACTTTTTCCACAAAGAAAGAACACATGACTGGCTTAGTTTGGTTTATTAAAAACATCACTGCAGATAATCTTCAGCCTCCACTGAATCCCCCTCTGATTCTTGTGCTGAAAGAGGAGAACAAAAGAGGCAGTGTCAGACAAACCCACACATCTGTAAAGAGTCCACGTAATGGTGAAAGTTGGTCCACAACCAAGTCCAGTTGTCCTTAATTTAACATTTTTTGTTGTGTGTGGATGAGAAAGGTATGGCTTAGGTTTTGGAGCTTCATTAACAGCTTTTGCATCTTTTTGTACACACTAATTGTCTAATTAGTGTATGCAGATCTTAAGTGTTTACCAATATGGTGCTTTCAGTCACAGACCAAGGTGAAAGCAGATGCAATTCCCACAACATTGTCCTGTGGCTTAAAGGAAAGCTCCTGCGCCGTGATGCTTACCCAAGCCTGTAAATATGAAAGAGATCATTTACATGTTTATTCTATTGACCCTACTCCCCTGTTCCTCCAACCACAGTACCATCTATCTTACACCTGTTAATAGGCCATTGCTAAAGAGGAAAATGGGTAAAGACGTCTCTGCATGTCTCGAAATTACAGGTATGCTTTAACTGTGTGGATTGGTCATTACTACCACCAGTAGTACTATTTTAAGCAGTAGTCTCTGTGCAGTACAGTGAAGTTCATTCAGAAAAGAGCTCAATGACTATCCACCAATCAGAACACAGGACCAAGTGTGTGTGTGAGTGAAGAAGCATAATTGCAACAAAACCGGCAAAACATAGAGAACATAGAGTAAAAGAGAAGGGAAGGAATAAAAAGAGGGGAGGGTGAAGGGAAGAAGAGAGAGAAGAGAAGGGGGTAAAAGAGGAAGAGGAAAGAGGATCAGAAGATAGGACGAGAGAAAGGCAGAGGGGTTGAGAGGTAGAGAAGTAGACACAGAGGTAAAGAAGTAAAGCTAGAAAAGGAGACTGAGAGAAGTAAAGGAGTACAGAAAAGGAGAGAGGAAGAGAAAAAAGAGCTATAGATAGACAGCGAGACAGAGAGATATTGTAAATGGAGAGAGAGGGACAGATGGATAGATAGAGAGAGAGTGACATAGATAGATAGATAGATAGATAGATCGATAGCTGAATCACAGCTCAGACAGATAGAGAGAGAGTGAGGTGGGTAGACAGAGAGAGGTGGAGAGATCGTTGGTTACGTATTGTAACCCCAGATTCTATAGGTAGATAGATAGATGGATAGATAGATTGATTGACAGCTGAATCACAGCTCAGATAGATAGATAGATAGATAGATTGATTGACAGCTGAATCACAGCTCAGATAGATAGATAGATAGAGAGTGAGGTGGGTAGACAGAGAGAGGTGGAGAGATAGATAGGTAGATAGGTATTACAGTAAAGTTCATTCAGAAAAGAGCTAAGTGACTGTCCACCAATCAGAACACAGGACCAAGTATGTGTGTGCGTGTGTGAGAGAGAGAATGTGTGTGCGTGTCTCCCTTTGATCTCTGCTTATCAACATCACCTGAGCAACCAGCTTTCCTATATAGACAGAGGCCAAAATCGCTGATACTTGGCCTCGAACAAACCTCCCTAGAGACAAAACTATAGGTCGTATCGACGAAATGACCTGACCGTGAGCGTGAGAAGGCCTTTGCGAACGATGTGATATATTTTTTGTGTGGATAGAGTTGAAAAAAGTGACCCATTTGGCGATTTGAAAAACTGGTACGTTGTGATCATCTCAGTAACTTTTGACCAGCAGTTTGTATTGAAGCCAATGGAGGATTTCCTGTCCCTCTTGTCCTTTGGAAGGACACAGAGAGAAAACTATAAGTCCGAGGGATTTACTAAACACACGTGAGGAACCACAATAAAAATACCTACGTTTCTAGTATAGTTTCATGGCCGAAGAGTTAAAATTGTGGCCGGGCCAGCGATTTCAAAATTATTTTTTGCGATTAGTTTTCAAGCTGGCTCCACTCAAGCGATGACATCACGTGCTCTAGCTCTCAACATTCAATTTCAATTTCAATTTGCTTTATTGGCATGACTGCAGAACAATATTGCCAAAGCATCATACATAATAACATAACAATCATCCCAATACATATAACATATCAATCACCCCCATACATTTCATTATAGAATTCGAGTATAAACTAATCAAAGTATCTGTGTTTGTGTAAGTGTAAAAAAAAAAGAAAAAAAAAATAGAAATGTATATATTAATATACATTTATTTACATTTACATATATTACATATATTTATATACATTCCGTCTCATCCACTCCCATTATAATCTCCGAATCGGCTTGAAAAATTTCATGACAGTGAAATAGAGATTGTGAAAAAACTGTAGAAGGTAGTGAAACGTTGAATACAAGTATAATAGAGAAAAGATTTGTGAACAATTGAGAGTTGAAAAGATGAATGTAGCTGAAAGTATGTGGGAGTAGTAGCATTTTGAAAGTTGAGAAGATTTATTGAGAAGTTGAGAAATTCTCCATTCATTTCAATGGAGTGAAAATTTTAGAAAAAGCTTATTTGTAGAAAAAGTATAAAAGGTATAAAAACGATATATAATAGCCATAATGTCCTTGAAAAGCTGAACATTTTGATAGTTGAATGGTTTTTGTAGCACAAAGTAGAGAGGAGTTGAAACGTGCCGAAAAACGGTGCAAAAGTTAGAATAATAATAAAGATTTGGATTTCAAGAGTGTGAATGCTTCCAGCATTCACACTAACTAGAAAAATTGCATTTCCTGCGGAACATGCGTGTGAATGCTGGAAATGCTTAACTGAAATGCATGAAGAAGCTGAATTGCAAAAAAAGGTCCAAAACATTGCTAAAGCAGCTGAATTGAAGAAACAACTGCAAAACACAGCAAAAATCCAAAAAAGCTTAATTCAAATGCATTAAGGAGCTGAAATGCAAAAAAGATAAAAAAAAATTGTAGAAAACTCAAAAGAGTTTAGTTCAAATACTTTAAAGAGCTGAAATGTATTTAAGACAGGTGCTAAATACTGCAAAAAAATAAAAAAATAGCTTAATTGAAATAATCAAAGAAGCGGGAATGTACAAACAATGAATAAACCTGGCAGAAAATGCAAAGAAAAAAGCTTCATTCAAATGCACAGAGACAGAGAGACTGGTGGACAATAAGACTGCGGGACTGTGAGACAAACTGTGAGACAGATTGTTAGACAGAGAGACAGGTGGACAAAAAAGACGGTGAGACAGACTGTGAGAAAGACTGTGAGACAGAGAGACATGTGGTAAATAAGGCTGTGAGACAGAGACACTGGTGGACAATAAGACTGTGAGACTGTGAGACAGACATTGAGACAGGTAAGGCCGTGAGACAGAGAGAGAGGTGGACAATAAGGATGTGAGACAGACTGTGAGACAAAGAGAGAGGTGGACAATAAGGATGTGAGATGGACCAGTAAGACAGAAGCGAGATGTGGACAATAACACTGCGAGATTGTGAGACAAAGAGAGAGGTGGACAAAAAAGACTGTGAGACAGACTGCGAGACAGAGAGACAGGTGGAGAAAAAAGACTGTGAGACTGTGAGACAGAATTTGAGACAGGTGGACAATAAGACTGTGAGACTGTGAGACAGACTGCAAGACAGAGAGACAGGTGGACAAAAAAGACTGTGAGATAGACTGTGAGACAGAGAGACAGGCGGACAAAGAAGACGGTGAGACAGACTGTGAGACAGAGAGACAGGTGGACAAAAAAGACTGAGACAGACTGTGAGAAAGAGAGACAGGTGGACAATAAGGATGTGAGACAGACTGTGAGAAAGAGAGACAGGTGGACAATAAGACTGTGAGACAGAGAGACAGGTGGACAATAAGACTGTGAGACAGACCGTGAGACAAAGAGAGAGGTGGACAATAAGACTGTGAGACACAGAGAGCCAACTGTTCCCAATGAAGAGAAGTGTGTGTGCATTTGTGTATGTGTCTCTGTCTGTTTGTGTACCTCTGTGTGTGTCAGTAGTACTACCAGTAGTAGTGGTACACTGTAGTATTAGAGCAGAGGCAGTACTCTGCATGCAGTACACTGAATTTCATTCAGAAAATAGCTCAATGTCTGTCCACCAATCAGAATACAGGACCGAGTTTGTGTGTGTGCGTGAGAGAGAGAGAGAGAATGTGTGTGCGTGTGTGTCTGCCTTTGATCTTTGTCAGTTATCCTATACAGACAAATTGGAAAATCTGTCAATACTTGGCCTCGAACAAACCTCCCTAGAGACAAAACTATAGGTCGTATCGGCGAAATGACCTGACCCTGAGCGCGAGAAGGCCTTTGCGAACGATGTGATATATTTTTTGTGTGGATAGAGTTGAAAAAAGGGACCACTTTGGCGAGTTGAAAAACTGGTTCATAATGATCCGGTGACTAAATTTCAGCTGGATTTATAATTGCTGTCAATGGAGGATTATCTGTCACTCTTGTCCTTTGGAAGGACACAGAAAAAACTATAAGTCCGAGGGATTTACTAAACACACGTGAGGAACCGCAACAAAAATACCGACGTTTCTAGTATAATTTCATGGCCGAAGAGTTAAAATTGTGGCCAGGCCAGCGATTTCAAAATTATTTTTCATGATTAGTTTTCAAGCTGGCTCCACTCTGGCGATGACATCACGTGCTCTAGCTCTCAACATTCCGTCTCATCCGCTCCCATTATAATCTCCGAAACGGCTTGAAAAGCATCATGAGACTAAAGTCGAAATTGTGAAAAAAGTATAAAGGATAGCAAAAAGTTGTATACAGCATTAATAGCTTAAAGATTTGCGAAAATTTTACAGTTGAAATGACAGAAATAGCTTAAAGTATGCAGAAGTAGTAGGCTTTGAAAGCAGAAGGAGCATAAAGAAGGATTTGAAGAATTCTCCATTGACTTACATTGTAAAAAAATTGCACAAAAAGCTTAATAATGTAAAAAGTATAAAAGGTATAAAAAAAGATATATAATAGCCATCATGTCCTTAAAAAGCTGAACATTTTGATAGTTGAATGGTTTTTGTAGCACAAAGTAGAGAGGAGTTGAAACGTTGCGAAAAACGTACGGAATTCCAGCATTCACACTAATAAAGAATTCCGAAATCACCGAAGAACATATGTTGTGAATGCTTTACAGCATTCACACCAAATATTATGTTACGCTTAGCTGCAACCTCCGCTCTCACTCCGATGCAACCAGGAAGTAACTGAAAACTGCAATTCATCGAGTGGCCACTTGAGGTTGGCTGCAGAAGGGAGTCAATCTCCATTGACCCCCATGTTAAAATGCCCAACTTTACAGCAGAATAAAACATGTTTACAGCCTGGTTCAAAAAATGGTTTTAGTGCAT
>JALXJV020000030.1:459609-645385 GCA_024633595.2 Lepomis macrochirus | reverse complement strand
GGTTCCTCGTAGGCAGAAATCTGTGTTCAGGAAGAAGATTCAGCCAACAGTAAATAACAGCATGCTGCCCTCTGCTGGAGCTCCTGAGGATCCAAACATGGACCTGCAGTCAGAACCAGTCCACTGTCTGTAAAGCCTCTTTTCCACCAAAGCATTTTGAGAGCCGGTTCTGAGCCGGTGCCTACTTGTGAACCAGTTCTTTGTGTTTCGACAGCCAAAGAACCGGTTCTCGGCCAGGAAAACTGGTTGCGGCACCAACTCTTTGCTGGACTAGAAACGTTCTTTTACCACGTACACAGTGACGTAATGATGTCATCAGAACAAACAGGTTCTGAGAAGGTTCGCATGCTGAACCAACTTTGAACCAGCACCAGGTTCGAACCAGTTCTTTTTTGGTGGAAAAGAGGTAAATGTCTGCTGCAGAAACATCTCACGGTTTGCTAACGTTTGGATTATTTGCTCATAAACTCATCTTTTATAAGAAGCAGAATGTGTTGAGATTTCAGAACATGTGATCCACATTTAGCTACGACAGCATGAAGTAATTAGATTTATGTTTTTTTTTAGAAAAGCTTGGCATCAGGTTTTAAGGATGTCAAACTTCTAAATGTTTTGGACCTTCTTTAAATCCCTTTTTCCAAGCTTTGTCTGAAGGGAGGCCCCACAGGAAATGCTGAAGTCGGACACTCACTCACTGATGAAAAAAGAGGTTTCACTATCGAATCAAAAGTTACTGAAGGTGGCTGTGATATTAGATTTTTGTTGCCTAAGTAGTGTAAGAAACTCTGAATTGTCCAAGCTGGTGTTGAGGCCTCTGGGATGTAGAAGAAGAAGAAAAAGTTCCCCTTCAGTGGTTTCAATCTTGTTTGTTTTCAAAAAATAAAATAAAATAAAGTAATACTAATAATTAAGTAATAAATAGTACTAAAACTTAACAACTCAGTGGTCCAACAAACCATATTCATTATTTACTGCACTGAAAAAAGCACAAATAAAATTAGACATAAATAACTTCTTGATCAATTTTTGCTAAATATTTTTTTTGCTTAAACCCTGATTTGAACTGTGAAATTTTTTCTCCCATGTTTTTTAATGAATGTCCAAATAGACTAAACATGATAAAAATAATAATTTCCCCTCTTGGTTAGGCTGCTGCCTATCGTGTGACATTGTTAACACAATGTGACATAACACAATGACATAACACAAACTAACCGACGGAGGCAGGGGGAAACCAGTGACTCCCATGTTCTGTGAGGTAAAATTGCTAATTTGATCAATGGAGTCTGCTGGCTTTGACTACAGGGAGACTTGACCAGTTTTTTTAAAAATGTCCCAAATTAGTCATGTAGGAACAAAAACATGGGGAAATGTTTTTAATTATTAATTAATAGCACAACAGACAGATAAAAATATATAAAAATACTATGTAAGGATTATGCAGGAGAGGTAAGAAACCCACTAACCTCCGCTCTGGATTTTCAGTTGATATTATACAAATTTATTATTAAAAAATAAAGGTTCAGGTAAAAATACAGGAGTTATAGAAATACAGAAGTCATATAAATGGGTTTGTTGAAAGTTTATTGACCCAGTATTTGAAATCATATATGCTTGGTTGCTGAAGGGTCGTCTACAAGCTGTAATAATGTCTTCCAACCTGTGGGAGGCGCTGTGACCATGAGATGAGCAGATGAGACCATTTCTGAGGCCGAGGACGCTGTTTGAGCTTCAGAATAAATAAAAACCAGACTTCAGCTCTTTAAAGTTAATGTTAATAAAGCTTTTAATGACTTGTCTTATAGAAGTTAACAAAACCTGCCTAAGTCTGTAAAGATGTGTAATTATTCTACATATAGTCCAGACATCCCGTAATATAAATGTAGGCTCCATTCAATCACTGAACTGCCTTAAACATGGATGGGTTGATTTTATGGATTATCACACACAGAAAAAAATCCAAAGGATAACAGTGAAAAATGAAATAAAAACAACATCCAACATGGTGGAAGACAAAGAAAACCCAAAGAAGAACAAACCATTCAACATACAAAAGGAAACACGATCCTGAAATCCAGAAACACATCACCACGATTAAAGGAATAAAAAATAACTCCACATCAAAAAACCAAAACAGCTGAAGTAAGAATATAATTTCAAATTTCATTATCAATCTGTTACCCTGATTCATAAAAATGTCCTGCTGATCCAAAGTGAAGCTGAACGTCTGCTACATTATTCACTCGCAGCAGTTTACATGAAGCACACACCTGTTTTTCTAGTTATATAGTTATATAGAGTATGGAGCACTGTTATCTGAGAACACTGAGAACTGTCTCAACATTCAGACTGACTGACTTTTGAAGTTGATGCCGTCTTCTCCGAAGTTGATGATGTGTTCCAGTGCGCTCAGGAGCAGCGAGTCAATGTCACTGTTGAGGTCGATTTCTTCGTGGTAGTTCTTCACAGGGAAGATGCAGTTCATGGGGATACCCACATCTACACTGAACTGCTCCATCTACATGGGAAAAAACCACATCAGCTCAGTTCACAGATTTAATCTCGGGGCTAAAAAGCTTTTGTGCTCACTGCTCCGATCTGTTGGACTGATAACTTTATTAAGTGGATCAGGTGTTGGCCAGAAGTAAACGATCCATGCATTTTACAATGAAGACCTGTACTGTAAAACTGAATGTGTTGACTACCATTTGGGCTTAATTACCGGAAGTTAGCTGGACCCATACTAAGACTTAACTTTGCAACTACCTTCTGTCGTCAGGTTTATGATGCTACGTTAAACTATTCAATAGTAAAGACAACGCAACAATCACAGCCTCTCCATGTAGACCTTAATCCAAAGATTTACAGAAGTTTTAAATGACAGAAAAACAGATGACTGGTGAGATATTAGAACTCTGAATTGGCCAGGTGCCGAGTTTGGGTATTAGAATCAGTACAGGAAGAAAAGCAGTCGGACAGTACTCAAATATTAAAGCCATTTTGACAGAATTCCTCTTTTCAAGTTCATAATATTACCTATTAAACACACCTTTTCCTTCAGGGACTGGCTCCTGTAGACGTTCTTTAAATCTTGTTTGATTTCTGGACAGGCCTCATCAATTTTGGTGAGGATGGCCACTTGAGGAATTCCTGCCAGGAGAACACAAAACTACTGAATCATGTAACTGATATAAACTGAAACTGACCACAGCTGCTGTTCTCTGTGATTGTGGAAACTACAAACAGCTGCAGGAGGAGAGTGTTTGAGAGTCAGAACATTTAGAGCAGAGTACCAATCAGTGTGATCGATTAAAGCCCAATAAAGAGAAGAATATTCAAAGATTTGTGCTCTTACCCAGGTGACTGGCTTCCATCCTGATGCTCCGAATCTTCTCCACAGCTACATCTGCATCTCCTTTTTTCATCAGAGACACTGTGTTGGCATCAATGACACAAACCAGAACGTGCACTTTGTCGTTGGCAGTCGGTGAATCGTTGTAGAACTGATCATCCTCTGGCAACGGTGATAAAGGATTGAACTGGAAAAAAAAATTAAATCCAGTTAATTAACAGTTACAATATGTATAAATAAATATATCAATCAAAATAATCATCTGAGCCAATTTGTGGGTAAAGTCTGCAAACTTTTTTGCAACTGTACCCTGTAACCGTCCTTCATACGTCCCTTCAAAGCCAGTTTGATGTCGTCCTCTCGGACACCATTTTTATTTTCCAGGCCCATGATGTCATTGAAGACAAAAGGGTAAAAGGACTCTGGACTTTCTTTTTGGATCTTGTAGGTTGTGTACTGTGAAACAAATATGGAGAAAAGGGCAGTTAATATATTATTAGCTCTATAGAGCAAACATAGACACATTAAGGGGGGTGATGACACCTTTGCTGAGAGAGACCCGGGTTCGAATCCACTATGAGACACCAGTGTGTCTCTGATCAATACCTTTAACCCCTCGTTGTTCCAGAGGCGTGCAACCTCTGACATATAGAGCAATTGTAAGTTGCTTTGGATTAAAGGGTGGTGATGGCTCAATGTATAAGATGCCTTTGGTGTGAGAGACCTGGGTTCAATCCCCCACTGTGACCCATCCACCATTGTGTCCCTGAGGAAGACAGTTCACCCCTCCTTGCTCCAGAGGTGTGCGACCTGGTCTGGTTTGTGTAGAGCTTCCCCGACTAAAGATTTTGCTAACCAATTAAATGGTCTGGACTTATACAGCTCCTTTTTAGTCTTCTGATCACTCAAAACGCTTTTTATATAGCACCCTTATATAATAATTTAAGAAATAATAATACACTATTTTTATTCTTAGGGAATGATAACGTGATATTTTCTTTATCAGCACAATGAAGTTCTTCACACCTTTTTGGTGAAACTGGCGTGAGAGGTGTTGGCTGCCAAAGCCAGTGTGCACATTCTGCCATGTAACACACTTTGAACAGAGTTGATGAAACTGGACTTTCCAGCTCCAGCTGGCCCATGAAGAAGAATCCTGAGCTGCTGGCCTTCAACATGGGGTTTGTAGTTCTTCACATACTGCAGAGCGTTCTGTTTGTCTCTGCACAGGGAAGGAAACATTACATCAGAGGATAGACAAAACTAATTTTACAGAGAGTTTTCAATTTCTGTTTGGTGTCCAGGACCAGTATTTATCAAGCTTCTCTGAATTACTCATAAGAACACTGCTAGGAACTGAATTTTTTGCTCAAAGCTGAGCTTAAAAGTTAGTTATCAAGTATCTCAGTCCAAATTTGAGTGAAGTGTGGGACTAAAGTGTCAGTCTGAGTGCTGATTCACAACACTTTGCTGTGCTGCAAACAGGATTTTAGATAACGATGTAGCCAAGGACCAATCACTGGAGAGATTTCCTTAAGAATATTCTTAGATAAATTCTCATCGAATGGTGAAATTCCTGACATGACTATACGTTCAACAGACATTTGCTACTTAAGATTTTTTAAGAGAATACATTATGTGCATAGGCCAAGTACACATTGGACATGAAACCTGCATCTACTGCTGCTGTGAAGCCGGATTAGGGGGCTGTTGTTGGGAAGTCGATGAAATGCGTGACCATGTGTGGAGCTGTAAGTGCCATAATTGTTTCCATGACAATTCGTCTTATTGATGGTTATGACGGCCAAAATCATCAGCATTGCTGCGTTAGTCATGTGGTAAAGAAACGAAGCGTCATCACCACCTTCAGTTTAGCTGAAAAGACATTACTGCGTAAAGTCAGTGGTGAGATGACAGATGCCCCCCCACCCTGAGCCATGGTTCTGCTCGAGGTTTCTGCCTCTTAAAGGAAGTTTTTCCTTGCCTGTGTCGCCTAGTGCTGCTCTTGGTGGGAATTGTTGGGCTTCTGTAAATAACTTCAGAGTACGGTCTAGACCTGCTCTTTATGAAAAGCGCTGTGAGATAACTGTTGTTGTGATTTGGCGCTATATAAATAAAATTGAATTGAATTGATTTGAATTGAATGACATCCCTCATCAACCAGCTGACAAAGTGTATGCCCTGCTGGCAGCTCCTAACCACTGAAAGACCTCTGGCGCCGTCTTAAATAACTGGGAGAGTCAGAGTGATTCTCAGCTTTGACAAATTTGATAACTTGCTTTTATTCTTACTTTTGAAAGTAGTAAACTTCATGAATTCTCAGCACTTAAGACTAAAATGGCAGTTTAAGAAGCTTGATAAATACCGGACCTGATGTCACTCAACAAGGTAATCAGGATGTCAGGCTTTTGTTGACACAGTGAACATTAACAGAGCAAACACACTCACTTCCAGTTTATCGTCCTCCATGAATTGCTGAGAACTGAAAAGTTCAGCACAAGTTCAGATAAGACAAAAAACTATGAAACAACAGTCATCATTAAGCTATCACCTGGAAGAAATATGTTTTTTTTTACAATCTTACGTGGAGGGTGTTCAGATGCAACTGGTTTGGAGTTTCCATCTCCCATGGCTGGAGAATTAAATATTTAAATACATGAAAATTCAAAATAATCATAAAAATGATTAATTAGTTATAGAGTTAAAAATCCAGAATTTAATTAAATAAAACTAAATAAAAAACAGGCACATAATCAAAACATTATAAAGCTTAAAAATGTGATTCATTTAGTCATGTTGACGTCAGTTCATACAATGATTCTACTGAACTATAAAGCAGTTTTACAAGGAGAAACACACATTAACACATTCAGATGAATGTAACAGAAGAGTGGTACCTGTGCTGTTGTTGCGTCCTGGAATAAAGTAAAAGAATTAATATGAGCCTTGGACTAATTGTAGTAATTTATGTAGACTTAATGTTAACGCACCTGAAGAGAAGTTGCCCTTAGTCTCTAGACCTCAACCCACAAACTTTCATTTTCATTTTGATCAGGGCATTTTCCTTTTGTCCCCACAGATATCTGAAGATCTAAACACTCACAAACAGTATAGTAGCAGGAAGGTCTTGATATAAGTGCAATATAATAACTGTAAATACTGAGGCATTAGGAGAGGATTCATTTTCCAGTTAGTGAAATACAGACCTGATCCAAAGTGGTTCAGACTGGTCTGTGTTGGTCAAACACCGTCTAAAGGTTCATCCCAAAAATCAATAAACACATATTTTCCTCGTACCTGTTTTAATTTTTTATATTTATTTTTTTATTTTTATTTTTTATTTTTAAGTGTGAGTTGCCGTGTCATTCATGAGAGAAGTTATGCACTTTTCATATAGACCAGATCTAAAATTATTTACTCTTAGTAATATTATTTACGGAGACTGAACAGGGGCGTGTCCAGGGATTGGCTTGGGGTGGCATGGGCCACACCTGAAATCTAATTGGCCACCCCAGGTGCCACCCTATTATCCTAAAGTGGGATGAGCTATCTGCAAAATCAGAGGCGGGACATTAGTGTGAATGTTTGATAAGAAACCTGGACAACAATGCAACATGAGATGTAACGTAATAGTAATCATGCAAATATCAGGTGTCGAGCAGGAACATGGGGGCAGCAGGAAGCCTACAGATTAATGGGTGGGACGAAAACTTGACTTTCACCCAGGAGATTGGTGTTCATTTCCGGTGTGAAACAGAAATTCTTAAGTTAGTGTAACGTTGTTAGTTTAACCCAAGCCATGATCTTTTCCTGAACCTGACCAAACGTCCACCACGTGTTGTATTTAGAAATCTAGCTTAGACGTTGCATATTTATTGTTAATGTGGAAGGAAAAACCCTTAGAAATGGGCCGTCACTCTCACATTTGTATTCTTCAGTGTAACTTTTTATGTAAATTGTATTCTTTTCAATAAAACACAGATTCCAGTAAATTTAATTGAACTCAAGTTTCGAAAATAATTTCAGACATCTGCAAAACACAAATACATGTGTATCCGAGCTGGTCCCGGAGAGCAAACTCATCCAACGCTGTATTACATTGATTGATATACTGTGTCAGTCTCCTCCTCTTGTGGGTCTTATGGGAAGCCCCAGCTTCTCCACGTTCACAACCACACATAATCAATATTAAACCAATAGTGTAATCTACCCTGTGACACTTGTAAAGAAGTAATGATATGAGACTGATCAATAAATGAAGTTAATTAGTTAACTTAGGTTCAGGAGCAGGGCCACGCCTAAAACCACACCTCTAATCAGCAGACAAGTATATCTACACCTGAGCTATTAAACCGGCCTCCTCTGCCTCTGTTTGCTCGATGCAAAAGAGACAATGTTTGCAATCATGGGCCCAGAACTAGAAATCAACTCATCCGAGTCAGATGATGACCTGTACGACGAGCTGTTCCAAACAGACTACATCCCACCTACACCACAGCAGTCAGACATCAGCCAAGCATCTTGGGGTGATCCGAGGTGAGCATACCATGGCGTCGCCAGCATTCTTGCTTCTCCAACGAAATATCCCCATCTTCCAGCGGCTCTCAGGCCTCATCTCATCAGCCTGCAAGATCAGGAATTTGAGGTCGCTGCAGGCACAGGTACTCCTTCAACGGTTCCTCAGAGGGAAAGGCGTATCCTTCCACCGCAATGACAAAAAAGCAACCTTGTTCCATCTCTACAAATCCTGCATCAATCCTCTGGCAATTCCAACCACCGTGCCTCCAGCGCTCCAGCGGCGTAATGCACGACGTCACCGGGCCTTGACGGCCACAGCATGCATCTCCAGATGCACCAAACGTCAGCTACTAGCCCTCCTCGGCCATCTCAATTATGCCATTCGCATAATTCCACAGGCAAAATTCTTCTTGTCCAATCTCTTAACCACAGCCGCAGCCATCCCCTCTCTCCATGACAGAGTTGTTCTGGATGAGGCATGCAAAATGGAAATGCGCCTGTGGCAACATTTCCTGGTTTCCTGGAACGGCATTAACTTCTTCTATGAAGACTTTATCAACCAGCCTGAGGACATTCAGTTGGACAGTGACGCAGCTCCTTCTGTAGGTTTTGGTGGCTACTACGGGGGAGGTTGTTCGCCTCCACTTGGCCCCCAGAATTCAGACATTTAAGCACCAAGTCCAGCTCTCCTCCATCGGCACTCCACGAACTATTTCCAATCGTCATCACCGCCATTCTTTGGGGGCACAAATGGTCACGGAAGTCGATTCTCATTCATTCCGACAACACAGCACTAGTTGAAATCTTAAACAAAGGTCGATCTCGTTCTCTGGTCATCGCACAGTTCCTTCGCAGACTCACACTAATATCCGCCCAACATCAGTTCATCCTCCATCAAAACAGCATCGCGATTCATTGTCTCGTTTCTCTTTCCAGAAATTCAGACACTTGGCTCCAGAATCGGACAGTCATACCACACCCGTGCCACCGTTTTCAGCCACGACATTTAACTAAATCCTCAGCTGCGATCATCATCAGCCTGACCCCCAGTACTCTCTCAGCCTGCTTGACTGGCTGGAATCGCTTCAAGGCATTTCCCATGTCCTTCCACCTCTCATTCCCACGTCACAATGTTAATTAAAGGCTTGAAGAAACAAGAATCCATTCTAGCTGCTGGACGCTTACCTCTCACTTTAGACCTCCTCAGTCGCTGCATTCATTCTCTTCATTCGGGATACATGTTGCCAGCAATCGACTCGACTCTAGAATCCATATTTTTGCTGGCTTTCTTTGGCTACCTGAGGTGTTCAGAATTCGCCCCTTCTTCATCCGCCCACAATCCTTCCCGTCATCCCAGTCTGTCAGACATCACCATTCACACCTTCAAGTCTCTCATTTTCACACTCCGAAGAAGTAAAACAGATCAGCTAGGAGTTTCCTTCCCCATCTACATCTTCCACCTCAGCTCCTATCTCTGCTCCTACAAGCCACTATCCAAATCTGCTCCAGGTACGCCACCAAGGCATCACCACAACATCCACTTTTCCTCACCGAAACGGGAAAAATGGCCACACAATTCTGGTTACGGAAACATCTGAACAGAATCCTCTGCATCTCAGGCATATCACCCAAACATTATTCAAGCCATTCATTCCGCATTGGTGCCGCTTCCAGAGCAGCCGGATCAGGACCAAACCATGAAGGTCCTCGGCTGTTGGACATACCAGGCCTACCGTTCAGGTTTTCAGGCTGGGGTGTGTAGTTCTTCACGTACTGCAGAGCGCCCTCTCTGTCTCTGCAGAGGGATGGAAACATCACATTCAAAACAAAAACTGAGATAACATGAAAAAAAAACTTTTTAGGTTTTCTGTGAAATAAAAAAAGACACTCACCTCCAGTTTATTTCTCTCCATGGTGTATCAAGAACTGACGAGTACAAGACAAAATGTTTGATCACTGACATTATGGGTCTTAAAAAGTCTTGAAAGGTGATAAATCAATTTTACGAAAATTAAGGCCATTAAAAAGTCTTAATCGCCATTTTACAAGGTATTAAATTTTGAAGATATTTTTTTCAGTGTGAAAATCCTGTTTGCCCCAAACTTAGTTTGCTAAAAGTGTCGGTGAACGTGTTTATTTATAGCGCACAGCCAAAAACACTCGACAGGCAGAGAGCAGCGACTGTGATTCGTCTCTGTAACGTCCGGCGCAGGGATCCACTGAGCGCCTGTTTCTCCCTTAAACGCCCCAAAAAATAGATCCGTGCAAACCAGAAAAGGTTTTAGGAGTACAGCTGACAGTAACCTCCCTCACCGCCGGACCCTCAGTGCTAATCGTCCAAAACATAACGTTAGTCGGAGTGGCGATCAGTAGTAACAGGATTAACCCGGGTGGCCGGTCGCTCTGTGGCCACCTGATCAGCCCCGTTCCTGAAAAACAAGAGCGAGACGCGCCGCCAGCAGCTGAATGTGTGAGACAGAAGACAGCAGGGAGAATTCAAGCAGCGCGTGGGTTTGGATATTTAGCTAAATCGCTGCCTTTTATTGAAACACGTTGAACTTTTCATAAAGACGCTCTCGTCAGCGTCACTATGAACAGACCAATCACAGCCTGGATGGAGCGGGATTAAAAAAATGTTTGATGCGCTGCAACAAACTTTATAAATGTTGAACTCAGCGTCTTTCTGCACAAAGTTAATGAATAAAAAACAACCCAAACTGAAACAGCTGGAATTTGAATTAATATTAAACTAGTGGTAAGTTATATTCTATTATATGAAATTATATTGACTATAGTAACATAATGAATATTAATGTCAAACTTACAGTTTACTATTAAATTAAGATTATACTTTTAATTGAGTCACGTGACGCGGTGGAGAGGATGGCTGCCTAGTCGAGCTCTGCCCTGTGGCGTCTGTAATCTCTATCCGATATTCACATTCAGAGTCGGCATAACTCGTCGAATTACAACTCAGACTGCAGGCGATATACTCGGGTGTAATGTCGGGCACGCAAAAGAATTCAAATTGACCAAATACAAGGCATGTAGCGGGGGGTGTATGAGAGAATGTGTAATGGGTGGATCAATAGGCGTGGCAGCAACCGCTTCAGGGTGTCGGATCAGGACACTATTTAATATTCAGGTGAGAGTTATAAAGAAAGGATGCAGAGTCCGGGACTACAGTTGGACGGTTTATATATATAGCATAAGATGTGAGTGTGGTTCTGTAACAACAAAACACAACAGTACAGACTGATTAAAAGTTACAGTAAACACAAACCTAAGCTAGACATAGTCATCTACTGAATACCTAGCGTACAGTAGCAATAGCAATGGCTAATGACAGCTAGAAGGTAATGAGCTATCAATTAACAATTAGCAAAACACAAATATGAGCGTGCTATGTACCATGTGCATGACAGTCACTATACTAATCACTAATAACGAACATATGAGTGTAAACAACAGAGATATACAGAGCACAGAACAGTATCTAGTAGAATGCAGAAACACAATTAACAGACTATGCAAACTAGCAGCTAGCACTGTGTCATGTCCTTTAAGTCTACAGAATGCAACCACTAACCAAAACCACTCTTTGCTAAATAGAAGTATTAACGGTTCTGTAACATAATATCAACAATAAACTCACATTTTCATCGGACGCTACGCTACGCACACTCAAAGAGAGAACCGACCAACAGAATGCACCGTGAGTCTGTGAAGTGAAGACCAGCTGTCATCTGCTCGTCCGCATGTCTCACTCACTGCTGCGCTTTGGGGGCGTGGTCAAAGTGGGCACACCGGGAGCACATGCACAGAGCATGATCAGGCACAGAGATGTGAGAAGAGAGCATGCCCAAACAGACCTTTTTTACAGCCGCCCCCAAATTCGGTAGGCGAATTTGCCTGTGGGTAATCCTACGTTACGTCTCTGCAGAGTCCCGAGGTAGAGCGGGCAGTCTGATGAGCCGCACCACTGGACGAGTGTAAGTCCGGTCCTTTACTTGGATGACCGCAGTCCTCACACGGCCGTCTGCTCCAGGTAAGATGGTCTTCACTGTTCCCACTTGCCACAGAGCTCTTGGAGTCTGCTGATCTACGATGAGGACTACAGTCCCAATGGTGATGTCCTCTTTCTCAGCATGCCATTTCTGTCGTGCTTGCAAGGTGGGTAGGAAGTGCAGTATAAAGTGCCTCCAGAAATGATCAGCCAAGACTTGAGAATGTCTCCACCTCTTGCGACTAAGTAGTTCCGTTTCTGGGTAGACCACTTGTGGCAGGGTGGAGTCCAGCCGCCCCATCAGCAAGGAGTTGGGTGTGACAGGATCTGGATCTGCGATGTCAGTGGAGACATAGCCCAGAGGCCTGGAGTTGAGGATGCTCTCTACCTCAATCAAGACGGTCCTCAATACTTCTTCTGAAACAGTCTGAGCTCCTAGTGTGGTACGGAGGGCTGTCTTCACCGATCGCACCTCTCTTTCCCATGATCCACCGAAGTGAGGAGCATTGGGTGGATTGAAGCGGAAGCGGATCTGTTCTGCTGCCAGCTGGTCTCGGAGTGCAGGCTCCAGGGACTTGAACGATTCATGCAGTTCCTTACTTGCACCTTTAAAGTTGGTGCCTTGATCTGATAAAAGCTCAAAGGGCTTTCCTCTACGAGCAATGAAGCGTCTGAGGGACATTAGAAAGGAATCAGAATCCATATTCACCAGCAGATCTAGGTGGACCGCCCTAGTGGTAAGACACTTGTACAGGATGCCCCATCTTTTTTCAGTTCGTCTGCCCACTTTGACGAGCATCGGACCGAAGCAATCCATCCCGGTTGAAACGAAGGCAGGTCGGAAGATCCTCAAACTTGAGGGGGGCAAATCTGCCATTCTCGGGACCTCCGGTTGGCCTCTCCACTTCCTGCACTCAGGACAATTGTGCTGATGCTTCCTCACTGCTTCGCGACCTCTCAATATCCAGTACTTCCTGCGCAGCTCAGCAAAGACACGTTCAGCTCCAGGGTGATGCAACTGGTTGTCACAGTGCTGGATTAAGAGCCTCGTGACTGGGTGAGAGGGGGCTAGGAGGACTGGGTGCAGGATTTCCTGGTTCAGACTGTCACACCTGCGAAGTCTACCTCCCACTCGAATCAGATCAGAAGAATCATCGTACTCGGGAGCAAGGGTAACTAATCTACTGCTTGCCGGGATGCTCTTTCCTGATTTGATTAACACATACTCTTCGGGAAAGCTCTCCATCTGTGTGTGTCTCAGGAGGGCTAACTCTGCTTTACAGAAGTCGTCGGCAGCAGGGTGAGAAGGACTGTCAGTCCCCTTGCATAGCGAATGTGCGGTGGCTTCCAGGAGTTCCTGATATGTACTGAACTGCTGGATGTCAGGGATCGTAGGACTGGTTGTTCCTGTGAGCAGACCACTGAACACCGTCTTCCTCAGCTCTTCCAACTCTTCTGTAGCTTCTTCATTAGGTGGCTTCGGCCAATGTTCGGCTGGCAACTGGAGAAAGGGTGGCCCATTCTTCCAGCGATTCTCGCCAGCAAGTTGAGCCAGAGTTTTCCCTCTTGTAATGTCGTCAGCAGGGTTGGTTGCAGAGTCGATGTAGCGCCAGGCTTCAGGGGGAGATAGCTCTTGGATCTCTGCAACCCTGGTGCCCACAAATACTTTATATCGGCATGAATCTGACTGGAGCCAGTTAAGTACTGTGGTTGAGTCTGTCCAGTACAAAACCTCCTGGATGTCAAGAGTGAGTTCTCTCATCAGGACAGAAGCCAACTGTGCTCCGGTCAGGGCTCCGCACAGTTCCAGCCTAGGGATTGACAGTTGTTTCTTGGGCGCGACTCTTGATCTTGCAGCTAAGAAGGCCACGTTGACTTCTCCTTTGTTTCCTTCAGTGCGCAGGTACGCCACGGACCCATACGCACGCTCAGAAGCATCGCAGAACACATGAATGCTCCGGCTGTTATTGCTACAGTTCCAACTGCGGTCAGTGTAGCATCTTGGCAGGGCTATCTGTGAGAGCTGGGGAAGCTCACCTTCCCACAACCGCCAAGCTTGGAGTAGGTCATCTGGTAAGTGGGGATCATCCCATCCTCTTTTCTTGTCCCAGAGACGTTGCACAATGACTTTAGCTCTCGTAGTGTATGGGATGATGAACCCTAGAGGGTCGTACTGTTGGGCAAGCCGTCGATAGATGTTGCGCATGGTAGGCTCTGTTGATCCACTCTGGTGGTGCTTGTATCGCAGTGTATCAGACTTACACTGCCATACAAGTCCAAGAGTGCGCTCTTGGGGTTCAGCCATCTCCTGGGTGAACCAGAGGGTGCTGCTCTCTGACCTAGACTCTTTGGGTAAGTGGTCAACAACTGTAGGCATGTTGCTAGCCCATTGCCTGAGTTCAAATCCACCCTCCATCAGGAGGGAATGCATTCGGTCCACCAACTGCTTAGCTTGCTCTTCAGAAGGGAGACTCTGCAAACAGTTGTCAACATAGAAACAGCGTTCTACTGACCGACGGGCATCGTCTTCTGGCTCTGTGTGTTTCTGGACATGGGACTGGAGTGCAAAGGTAGCACAACACGGGCTGCATGTCGTCCCGAACGGCAGTACTTGCCACTCGTAGATAGTGGGTTCTTCATCTACCTTCATGTCGCGCCACAGAAAACGGAGAAACGGTCTGTCCTCTTCCAGCAGGCGAACCTGGTGGAACATGCCTTTAATATCACTGCTGATGGCAATCAAATGTTCCCTGAATCGAAGTAGCACTCCCAACAGGCTAGCTCCCAATGTTGGACCAGGCAGGAGGTGGTCATTCAGGCTCTGGCCCTTGAATGTGAAGGAGCAATTAAAGACTATTCTATTCTTGCCATTGTGGTGCACCATGTGGTGCGGGATGAACCACGAATGGATGCTCTGTTCTGCCTCTGTTGTTGACATGGGTGTGACATAGCCAGCATCACACAACTTGCGAATCTCCATAGAGTAATTTGCCGCTTTCTCCGGGTCTCTGGCTAGTCGTCTTTCTGTCCCACGAAGCTGAGTCATCACTGCCTCCTTTGGTGCATGTATTAGGGGGAGATTTTTCTTCCACAGAAGCGGGGTGGCATACCGTCTAACTCCATTCACCTCAACCCTGGTCGTCTTCTCCTCAAGCCGTCGGACCGCCTCTGTGTCTTGTTTAGACCTGGTGATGAGCCGCTCACTCTGATACGGCAAAGTATCTAATTGCCACAGTTTCTGTACGTGGCTGAAGAGCTCAGCTTCTGGAGAGGTACTGGATGTGAAAAGGCATTGCTGCGGAGTGAGCTGGTGGTGCAGAAATCTTGATGGGCCTTGTAGAACCCAACCAAGTCTGGTGTGCACGGCTGCAGGTCCACCAGGAGGGCCCAGACGTACCGGTTCCACTGGAGTGATGAGATGAGGGTAATCTGACCCGATCAGCAGCAACGGTTGTGCCTCCTCAATGTTTGGCAGTGGCAGATCCTTAAGGTGATGGTACTTCTCCTGCAGTGCTTTGACTGGGTACGTATGGCATGCGAGGCCGAGTTCCTTTGCGGTGAAAGCCCTGTGGATCTGGAAAGCCTTGCCAGGCTGTGATGCAGAAGCCACGGAGAATGCAACAGTAGCTCCATGGATGGTACGAACCTCCTGTCGGACAGTGCGGAGTGCCAGGTCTTCGGCTTCCTTGTGCAGGCCTAATCGATCAGCAGCTTCATGTAGGAGAATGGTGCGTTCTGAACCATCATCCAATATTGCGTAAGTCTCAAGTACCTTGTTGCCGCTCTGAAGGATAACACGACTTAACTTGAGTAACACTTGGCTGCTGCCTGTTGGCCTATCTAGGTACAGTGTCTCTGAGTTGGAACTTACCAAGCAAGTGCTTTCTTCAGTAGCTTTGGGTTTATCGGATGCTGCAGCATTTTGGCTGACATTGACCTCATGAAGAATCTCAAGGTGCTTTCTTTCGCACTGTTTGCACTTGGCCTTAAGGTTACATTTTGCTGCTTGGTGATCACGGCCGCATCTCCAGCATCTATTGTTGGATTTGATCCACTCTGTCTTCTGCCCCCTTAACAAGAGTTTAAAATTGCTGCACTGGTTAAGGTAGTGCTGCACCGAGTCACAGAAGGGACAGTACTTTTTTGGCTTCTCGCGTGTTGCCTCCATTGCAGATACAGCTGTAGCCCTTTCTGGTTTCTCCTTCTGCTCACTACCATGGAGAATAGTGGTGGACTTCTGGGACTTGTAGTCTGTGCGTCGGTCCCAGCGTGAGGATTGCGTCTGTTGACCTGAATTGCTAGAACACTGGCCTCCATCCACCTGTACACGTACTTCATACTCGAGCCAGTCAGCCAGGTCAAGAAGTGTTGGGATAGGAGTATGGATGGGGTTCACATATCTCTGGAAGTTGGCTCTTAGGTCGTGTGGCAACTTAGCTAAGAGGCGAGATACATGTGAGCCACACCTCAACTCTGTCCAGCCCAGGCCTCCCAACTGGTGCAACATGCCCACTAGTGCACGGACCTGGAGAGCAAATGACTTGAAGGCTCTAATGTCACCAGTGTTGATGTTGGGTCCGTCCATCAGATTGGAGATCCGCTTCAAGGCCAGCTGTTGGGGTTGACCGTACATCTCAGTGAGTGCTCTCATAGTATCGCTGAATGGGTACCGGCTATTGCTGTACGAATCAGCAATGAGCAATGCTTCTTCACACTTCAGGTGGTCCGTCAATATCTGGAACTTAAAGCGCTCCGGCGCATCGGGTGGGAGGGTGTTGTCCAATGCGAGCTTCAATCTTGCAAACTCACGTGGGTCCTCATGTTTAAAGTCAGGGATTGTTGGCTTAGGTCCGCAATACGTCTCTACATGTGGGTGTCTGCCAAACGGGGATCGCGGCCGCTCCGCTGGGTGCAGGTGGTCATACGGATATCGGCGGAGATCATCTGGGTAATGGTCATCCCTATGCCGGTAGAGATCATCAGGACCATAATGGCTGACATAGCTAGTACCAGGATAGTGATCCTCATGGTAGCTTCTCCGATCAGGAAGATGATGTCTGCCGTCCTGCCGATAGTAGCAATCACCATGATAGGCTCTTGGACTAGGCTGTCGATAGGATGCAGCAAGCTGCCTAGAGTTGTCGCCATGCCGATAAGCATCATCAGGAAGTAGGCGGCCTCTGTCGTCAGGCTGACGGTATGAAGCGCCACGGGGAGGGTGGTAGCCATTGTCAGGCTGACTGTAAGTAGCCCCACGTTGAGGGGGGTATCGGTCAACAGGCAGGGGGAGGCAGTCATCAGGGCGATGATAGACATCATCAGGAAAGCGGCCACCTCTGCCCTCTGGAATACTGGATGTAGCTCCTTGATGAGAGGCTGATGGCGAACAGCATCAGCTGGAGGGCAGCTCCCTGGAGGGCAGTCCCTGTCTTCTTGATGTGGCAGCTGAAATTGGTCTGCTGCAATCGAGGCTTGAGGCAGAGGGGTCGTTCCACCTTCTGGTGTTTGCGAAAGGGTGTCTTTGTAGCGAGGAGATGACTCACCTGAAGCTAATGGAGAAGAGGCTGCATGCTTACCGGACAAACCTGCTCCCTTTAGACTGTCACTGAGCTCCTTCATCGGGTCATGTTGGCTGCCTTGTGGGAATGAAGACTCATCACCGAATAGCACCTGTGGAGCATTTCTACGCTGGAGTGGGTCTTGATGACCACTAAGCGGCGTCATCTTCCTAGGGAGTGCAGGTGGGTGTAGTGTCTCATGGTCCTCATGGCGTGTGGGCCGTGCCATGACATATGATTGCATTAGTGCAGGAGAGCTGGAGATCATGTCTGTAAGGCGTTGCACATCTCTACGCAGTTGGTGATTTTCCTCCTTCATACTCTGAATACATCCTAGAACGTCAGCAGTCGTGGACTGTCTGGACTGCTCATCAACAGGACTGCAGTACTTGAAAGGATATCTGACCTCATAATCTCGAAGACATGATGGCAGATGGCTGTGTCGGTGTGGGCGGTCCACATCACGTTCTAGGTCTCTCTCATCTGGCCTGAACATCGTGGGCTGAAGTAGTTGCTAGGATCCGGCTCGAAGGACCAAAAATTGTATGAGAGAATGTGTAATGGGTGGATCAATAGGCGTGGCAGCAACCGCTTCAGGGTGTCGGATCAGGACACTATTTAATATTCAGGTGAGAGTTATAAAGAAAGGATGCAGAGTCCGGGACTACAGTTGGACGGTTTATATATATAGCATAAGATGTGAGTGTGGTTCTGTAACAACAAAACACAACAGTACAGACTGATTAAAAGTTACAGTAAACACAAACCTAAGCTAGACATAGTCATCTACTGAATACCTAGCGTACAGTAGCAATAGCAATGGCTAATGACAGCTAGAAGGTAATGAGCTATCAATTAACAATTAGCAAAACACAAATATGAGCGTGCTATGTACCATGTGCATGGCAGTCACTATACTAATCACTAATAACGAACATATGAGTGTAAACAACAGAGATATACAGAGCACAGAACAGTATCTAGTAGAATGCAGAAACACAATTAACAGACTATGCAAACTAGCAGCTAGCACTGTGTCATGTCCTTTAAGTCTACAGAATGCAACCACTAACCAAAACCACTCTTTGCTAAATAGAAGTATTAACGGTTCTGTAACATAATATCAACAATAAACTCACGTTTTCATCGGACGCACACGCACACGCACACTCAAAGAGAGAACCGACCAACAGAATGCACCGTAGTCTGTGAAGTGAAGACCAGCTGTCATCTGCTCGTCCGCATGTCTCACTCACTGCTGCGCTTTGGGGGCGTGGTCAAAGTGGGCACACCGGGAGCACATGCACAGAGCATGATCAGGCACAGAGATGTGAGAAGAGAGCATGCCCAAACAGACCTTTTTTACAGGGGGCCAAGCGAATGCTAGCAAAGGTGCTAGCGTCGGCTCACCAACGTGCCAGAACGATGATAGCGACAAACCGTCAGGGAACGTGGCTGAGGATATTGCCAGCATTTTTACAGTTTTGCAACAGATCTCTGGTGAGATGCAAAGTCTGGGGGAAATACGCAAAGCAACGTCGTCAATGGAGGAGAAGCTATCAACTATCGTGGCGAGAATCGGCGAAGTGGAAGGGAGACTCGGGTTTCTGGAGGACGCAGAAACCGAGCGGAAGGCTAATCCCCCGGCCGCCAGATCCGAACTTGAAGCACTTCGTGAGAGGATAGATGACAACGAAGACCGGAGCAGGCGTAACAACCTGCGTTTTGTCGGCTTTCCCGAAGGTTGTGAAGCCGGGGACACACTCGCTTTCCTGGAGAAATCGCTGCCTGACATGCTAGGTATTACTCCACCGTCGCGGGGCTGGCTTATTGAACGTGCACATAGACTCGGCCCCCGGACCGGGGCTGCCCGGGGCGGCGTTAATGGTCGAACTCTGATTGCAAAGTTTATCCGCTCGGGGGACAGAGACCGCATCCTACGCGCATCTCAAGAGAAAGGCGAAATTCGGTGGGAAGGGAACCGAGTTATGATTTTCCCAGACTTCTCCAGGGGAACTGTGACCAAACGTGAAGCCTTCAAGGAGTGCAAAAAGATGCTTCACCAACGTGGGGTGAAGTTTGCTCTACGGTACCCGGCCACGCTAAGAATCGATTCAAAAGAGGGGCCGCGCCACTTCGTTGACCCGAGGTTAGCCATGGATTTCATCAGGAACCAGCCACACTCATCACCCAAAGCTCCTGCCTGACCAGTCATCCCAATACTACGGGATACTGCTTTGCTTTTTGTTCTGTATTCCTCCAACTTGTGGAACAGGCAACTTTTGTTAAAGGGTTATGTTTAAAAGAGAGGAGGGAGGGGAACCTCCGCTCACCAGCTGACTACCTGACAAGAAGGTAAAATTCAACTACACGGTTAAGGTGCCGCATTCTCATAGAGCCGCTGATAATGGGCCTGACTGGTCAGAATTACTTTACTGACAGATCACGGACCTGAAGGGGTTTAAAATGCGCGATGTTCAGAGTTCTGCGCAGTTTTTATTTTCTAATGTAAGAGTTATGTTCATAATGTTTTGCTCTTGTGTAGCCCACCCAAGGCATATTGCAGTCCGGATACCAGTGACATATCTGTCCACCCTTTACTACTGTGTCTACAGCTGATAGTAACCTGCGCCTAGCCACATGGAATATGAACGGTATGGGGAACCCTAAAAAGAGGAATAAGATACTTCTCAGTCTAAAATCAGCCAGATGTGATATTGTGTTTCTACAGGAGTGCCACTTGTTTCTAAAAGATTCAAATAAATTGTGTAAAGGATGGGTGGGGAGGGTTTTCTGTAGTCCTGGCACAAGTCAAAGTAGAGGTGTTATTACTATAGTAAATAAACATCTACAATTAAAATGTCTGAAAGAAGTCAAGGACAAAGAGGGGAGGATACTCATCTCCCTAGCTGAGATACAGGGGAGAACATTGATATTAGCAAACACTTACGCCCCCAACAATGATGCTCCTGGATTTTTCGCCAATCTGGAATGTAAATTGACTGATATGGGCAACTATCCAATCATATGGGCCGGGGACATGAACATGGTAATGGATGCGATCCTTGACAGGAGTATCCCCAGCAAAGCTAAAACACCTAAGTCGCTTAGTGTAGTTAGGAAACTGTGCTCTGCTTTGGGTCTTGTGGACGTTTGGCGGCTATTTAACCCAGCTGGAAGAGATTATACATTTTTCTCAGCAATGCACAGAGTGTTCACAAGGATTGACTATTTCTTTATCTCCAAGGAAATGCTTCCATTCACAGTGTCGTGCACTATTGGGAACATATTAGTATCCGATCATGCTATGGTGTCGCTTAATCTGGTGCCTGCTGACAAAGTTAAAAGATCTACTAGATGGAGATTAAATTCTTCTCTCCTGCAAGACGATACCTTCAAAGCAATGTTAAAAACTCAAATTGATATTTTTATTGAAACAAATGTTCCCTCTTCCCCGTCAGCAGGTACAACCTGGGAAGCATTTAAAGCGTTCATAAGGGGCCATGTAATTCAGTTTGCATCCTACAAGAAGAGACAGAATATGAGGGCGATGAAGTTCTCCCCACAAAAACTGAGAGAGCTCACAAAACTAAAATATGAATACAACCATATACTTTCACAAAAGGTGGAATTCGGTCTCTTCAGAGTCAGGCAAAAATACTTTGAATCTGGGGATAAGGCAGGGAAGTTACTAGCTCGCTATATTAAGCAGCAAGAATCCATGGCCACAATAACCGCTGTTAAGTCAGAGGGAGGAGATCTCGTGACTAAATCAGCTGATATAAATGAAGCATTCAAAAAGTTTTACGTGAAACTATACACATCATCAGCACCCAACTCACAAGACGAAATTAATAAATACTTGGCGGGGCTGGACCTCCCTGCACTAGATCCAGAGCAGCGTGATGGACTGGAGGCTGCCATTACACACAGTGAAATACTGGAGGTCATTAGGTCTTTAAAAGTAGGCAAAGCACCAGGACCCGATGGTCTCACTGCTGAATTTTTCAAGTGCTTTTCAGAGGAGGTCACACCACTTCTGCTGAAAATGTATAATGAAGCCTTTAGCCTGGGAACACTGCCCCTTACCTTGCGTCAGGCCCTGATAACCCTTATATTGAAAAGGCAAGGAACCTACCGACTGTAAAGCTATCGCCCGATCTCCCTGATATCAATCGATACCAAAATACTTTCTAAAATCCTCGCAAATCGCCTTTAATAGAGTCATTTCCACCCTAATACACCCTGACCAGGTAGGATTTATTCGTAATAGATTTGCTTCTGACAATATTCGGCGCTTGATAAATGTAATGTGGTCAGTTAGGAACAATAACGATAACTCGCCAATAGCAGCTGTCTCCCTTGACGCGGAAAAAGCCTTTGACTGTGTGGAATGGCGCTACCTTTTCCGGTTGTTAGAGACTTTGGGTTTCGGACAGACGTTTCTGAAATGGGTGAAGCTACTATACGAGGCACCTCAGGCAGCTGTTCAAACTAATGGTGTTGTCTCCTCTTATTTTAGACTCAGCCGTGGGACTCAGCAGGGTTCACCGCTTTCTCCTCTATTGTTTTGCCTAGCAATAGAACCTCTGGCGGTGGCAATCCGTAAGGACCCTAATATCCCTGGTATTACGATCGGAGGTTATACACATAAACTTCTGCTTTATGCTGATGATACTCTAGTGTTCATCTCAAACCCAGACAAATCCGTTCCTGCTCTACTCCGAATTATAAAGTCATTCTCAGGCTTCTCTGGCTACCGGGTGAACTGGACAAAGTCAGAGGCCCTCCCCCTCACTTCATTCTGCCCTAAGGTGTTATTCCAAGCCGGCTCCTTCCAGTGGCCCCTCAAGGGGATTAAATACCTAGGAATACTTATTCCCAGTCATTATAGTGATATAGTGAAATGTAATCTGGACCCGCTCCTAGAAAAAATCAACACTGATATGCAACGGTGGTCTTCGCTTTACCGCTCTCTGTGGGGCAAGATTAATATTATCAAAATGAACTGCGCTCCCAAAATAAATTATATTCTTCAGTCTCTTCCCCTGGATATCCCTACCAAGTACTTTAAGCAATTCGATGTACTCTGTAAAAAGTTTTTTTGGAATGGAAAAAAGCCTAGAATGCGTCTGGGAAAATTACAAAAACCAGTAGATAAAGGTGGTTTGGGTTTCCCAAATATGCTGTTTTATTACTATGCATTTAGCTTAAGACACCTGGCACATTGGGCGCTCCCCCCAGAAAGAGCCCCTCCTTGGTACTCAATAGAACAGTCAACCTGCACATCACTCCCCCCGTTGTTGTTCTTGTCTGCCAGAATGCCACCAAATGTTCGATCTCATCCCATCATATCACATTTACAGGATGTCTATAGGAAAGTAGCCCGTATTACTAAGACAAACCCGTATTTAGTTATGTCCTCCGGGATTTGGGACAATCCTAAACTCCTAATTGGCAAATCCACAGTAATCTGGAAAGAATGGGTGAATAGAGGGATCCTTACTCTGAGTCATCTATATGAAGGAGGCACACTTAAGTCTTTTGGCAACCTGGTTGAGCAGTTTGGCCTGGCTACTAACCAATTTTGGAGGTTCCTTCAATTAAGACACCTTCTGGTTAGTGTCTTTGGCTCACCACAGGCGTCCCCCCAGGACCTGGACCTGTTAGGTTCAATTTTACGCATAGCAGAGGCAGGACGTGAGGCCTCCCAGTTTTACTCTATGCTGTTAAACATCTCTGGCCACAACATCACCACAGCCCTAAAGGTAGCGTGGGAAAAAGATCTGGGCATCTCTATTGAAGAAAAGGACTGGGATAAAATTATCGGCATCACCAAATATGTTTCCAGAGACATTAGAATAAGATTAATACAGTTCAAAATCCTCCACCGATACTACTGGTGTCCTAGCAGGTTGTTTAGACTAGGGCTGAAAGACTCCTCAGACTGCTGGAGATGTAACGGACTGTTGGGGGACCTAGGTCATGCATTATGGCGGTGTCCCAAGGTACAGGTTTTCTGGACCAGGATCCACAAATTTATCTCAGAGATAGGGGGGGCAGATTACAAATTCTGTCCTGAACTCTACATACTAGGGAACCCCACAGTCATTAACCACATGGCCAAACCCTTAGCTAGCTGGGTCCAGACAAGTATCATGATTGGCAAACAGATAATAATGAGAAAGTGGAAAGACGCTGAGGGCCCATTATTTCAGGCCTGGGCCTCAGAACTGGGTAAGGTGGCGGCATTTGAGAAAATATCATATAATCTGACGAATGAAGTAGACAAGTACAAGGAAAAATGGGGGAAGTTTTTACAATTTCATTCATTACATTTGACTTAATTGACTAATTCCCAGACTCTGTGGTCCTGTTTCTCCTACCTTACCGTTATGTTATATTCCATCCATTTGTGCCAACCTCAGTCTCAACAAGTGATCGGTACCTCCAAGGTATGCGTGTGTGTATGTGAATGCATGCTAAATATGTGGAGTGTTTCTGTATGTATTCATATTATTTTTACTCTTTCTTTTCAACTTGTCACAGTTGTGATTCTATTATAAAGGTAGGATGAAGGTGGTGAGGGCGCGCTGCAGGAGCTATCATACGGTCAATATCATATGGACATCATCCTATAATCTGTATCCACTACTCTACTGTTATAGTGACTCCTCATGTGACAATGGAACAGTTAGTGGACAATGGACAAACTTCCTGGCTAAATAATTATTTCAGGTATACCATCACTGCCTTGGGTCCCCTGTTTTTTGTTTTTGTTTTGTTTTGTTTTGTTACTGTGTGTTTCTTGTTTTGTTATTTTCTCGCTTCCCTTTTCGGTTGGAAGTTGTTTCTATTTGCACTGTAAACAAAATAAAATATAAGTCTCAAAAAAGATTATACTTTTAATTTAATGTTATATTATTGTAGCCTACTAATCCAGTCAGTTCACTCAGTTTATTCTCTTCATCTTTGTTCCCTCCTGGTCTGTTTGAATTTTGTTGTATTGATCAAGTGGTCAATTAAAGTTGTCACACATATCATTGCAGGCAAGCTCACGTTGTCTAGTTTAAACCAGCTGAACACTGTGAACTTACACTGTGTGTCACATGATTTGCTGTAATGTTGCTACATAAACATCATAGCTTTTGTAAGACAGCTGCTTTTTTGCAGAAAAATCTAACCAGTCCTTCAAAAAGAAAACAGTTGGCTCATACAGGCTGTTATAGACAACTGAGAAAGTTGGTGAATGCTTTGATTTTTAGGTGGCGTTACAACCTGATGACATACTGTATAGGTAATCAACATGTTATAAATATATTTAAATTCCTTTTAAAAACTCAAATGTTCCTTTTTATAAGGTTTGTGGCTGATTTAATCGGTTAGCTCACAGTGGAGCTGCAGTCTTAAAATATGTTGAAAAGGTCTTAAAAAGGTATTGAATTTATATACCCTGTATCAATTTGTAAGTCATCTTACCTGGACGTAGACGTAGACGTGGAGGTGGAGGTGGAGATGGAGATGGAGATGGAGATGGAGGTGGAGGTGGAGACTTGAATAACCACCTGAATAACCACATTGCTGAAAAGTAAAGCATTTACTCTGAGTTCATTTTTAAATATCATTTTGCTTTTTGCCTGAAAACCAAAATGACCTGGTTGAATGTTTTAATCTTAATGTTAGATATAGTTATAGTACATACATTACACTGTTCGTTTACAATTTGCAAATGTGATTTGTGAATATCCTGCAGCAAACAAAACAGCTAAAACTGACTTCATAAAATAACAAATTTCTTAAACACGTCCTCTTGATTGTTTTTTTGTTTTTTTACAATGATCATATTTTCTTCAGTTTCTCTGTTTACTGATTATCAGTTTTCCAAGCATAAACAAAATCACTGGACATTGTAGAAACGACTTACCTTTGGTCAGCGGGGACAAAGTGAAAGAATTAGATGTATCTGATGCTAGAATCAGCTCTGATTTGAGTGTGATTTACATACCACCTTCACGCCTCACCTGAAACACAAGACTCCCTTTAGTCTCTACAAACCACAGAACACTTTTACTTTCTGTTCCCACATTTTGTATTTCTAAAGTTATCTACTGGAAGATCCAAAGACTATAAAGTTTTTGCCTTTCTTTAAGATTTAAAACACAAATTATGAAAACACACTCTCAAGCTCATGACTTGTAGACTTCTTAGTTAGTTAGTGCTTCTACCCGTACTGTGCAGGCCCTGGGCCACTTTGTTGAACCTGCCTCGAGCTATTTCTTTTTTCTCCCTCAGCTTTTCAGCACCACATTTGTGTTTCGTCACGTTTTTTTATCCATAATCTTTGAAGCACAAATGACCATCATGTTTTGATGTGGACTGTCGTGGAAATTTAGATTCCTGGTGAGAGATTAGGCAAATAATGGAGTTACAACCAACTGTTGTCTTTGAAGAATTTATTTAACAAAAGAGAAGAACAGAGAAGTACTACAACAGAATCAGCTGGACCAGAGGTTCTGTCTTCTAAGACAGTCACTAACGTCTGGCCCAGAACAAAGGGATGCATAGTCATTTACACAGTCTGAGTATCTATGTTTTGGGAACAAACAGATCCTCTGCCTGCTCTGCCTGGTCCCAGACAAAACAGGAGAGGAACAGAAAACAACTTCACATCCTTGACTTAAACCCTACACACATGTGGACAGACTAGCAGAATAAGATTAATAATAAGAATAATAATAAAAGGAACACGTTGAAGTTTAAACAATGTATAAGACATAATAATAATAAAGGAAAAATAGCACTATTATAAGTACTTGTATAAATGGATAGTAAATGTAAGAAGAATACAATTTTCTGCCCTTACATGGACTGTGTGAGATTGATTGATATAACCAATCAGCCCCGCCCCAGTCCCATATGGACCAGTAACCACACAGTATGTGCCAGTCACTCAAGCCACTTACTAATCGATTTCAACTGCAGTTTTTTGAGCACAGTGTGGTTTATTGGCCCAATAGTCCAGCGGCCCACCAGTAAAACTCCCAGTACTGCTGATGATGAACATCTTTTCAGTCGTTTAACTGCTCCATTAGAACATAAAACAACATAAAAAGGACAATTTATGGGAAATATAGTCAGAGTTTTCACTTATTTAATAGTAGCTTTACCACAGAGATACTCCTGCAAAAAAATCTTAAACTCTGTTTACAACAAAATGTACTTAACAGTTTTAAAAGTGAAGGGCCTCAACTGCTGAAACAACAAAGCCTCGGAAAACATTTAGTTTGTTTTCAAAAATAAAACTGGGAGTCCAGTTGCTGCAATGCTGAGTGCAGTAATTGGGAGCAGAGATATGGACCTACTGACGGGACACAAGAGCAGGACTTGGCTGGACCCCCAACTGAACTGGAGTTGGTCGGACCACTGACGAGGGACCAGGAAGCGGAGTCGATTGGATCACCGGCAGAGCTGGTGCAAGTCGGACGACTGACAGTGTGCAACAGCGGGATCCTCATCGCCCTCCAGGAGGCCTTTCTGGAGGTGGATCAGATGGGGAACCCAGGTGAAGGATCTTGGACTCTTACGTTCACTCGTCACACGGCAGCTGCATGGGCTCCGTAAGCACAGGAAACAGAACTGATTAGTTCACGGCTCATAGCAACCGTGGGTCTCCAGGTCTGAGTCCTACTGTGGAGCAGGAATGAGCTCCTCCTTCACCGCTCACATGGCTCCTCCTCAGTCTTTGGTTCATTCTGCAGGCTGAGTGACTGCCGGCACCAGAGAATGAGGCGGGTCGGCTGTCAGGTAACAGTCACTGGACTGACATAATTTTGTGACATTTAATGAAGCATAACATTATTACAGCGCAGTGATGTTGTGCTAAGTTATAGTTTTAACAGCCGCACCGTAACTTTAGTCCTGCTAGTGTTTACAGCTAACAGCTGATGAGAGTTGTTCTCGGTCTACTTCAGAGCCGTGACAGGGTTCTGCAAGGAGCCGAATTACCTCTGTGGTCGTCTCCTCTCCAAAACAGACCGGCTCATTAAAACATTAAGCCACGTAGTAACGTTAGCGTTAGCCCTGTGGTGTGTTACAGCTAACAGCTGATCCAGGTCTTTTTATTTCCCAACAGAGCCCTGCAGTTGTTTCACAGCTCCTGACTGGTGAACAAGCTGCAGTGTTTGAGAGCGATGTGCTCATGTTTGTTTCTCTGTCTGCAGAACCAGGACCTGATGTGGCCCATTCTGAGTCCAGACCTGCCAAACTGCTGCGTTTATATAATGTGTTAATATTTCTTTGTTCCTCTCTCTGTGCTGGAGTTCTTTAAGAACTTGGTGTCTTGATCCATATTATTATGAAATTGGTTAAATTTTAATAAGAGTGTGTTTATTCATATAGTTTATCAATCTTATTACTTCTATATACGCAAATCTGATATTTTCCTCATGATAGGGACGTTAGGCTGCTGTATGAATGAGCATGTTAGAGATAAAGATAGTAATTATATACATAAGCCTTTATATAGCTGGTCTGGTTGTGTACTCAGGAAAGACTGTGAAAATGAAAGTATTTAGTAGTGGATTGAATATAGACAACATATTTCTGTGGTTTTTACATTGTTTGAATTTGGTTGTGGGCCCAAGGGGGGTTTATATAATGATGATAGAGAGTGATCAAGAGGTGAATTTGTGCGTTATACTTTGTCACTTAAAGCAAACCCGGCAGCCTTCTGTGTTTGAGAACGGCGCTGTTTTTTACATCGCGCACTAGAGGGCTGCAGCGCCACAACAACCAGCCTAGTTCAAAAGAACGAAATGACACAAAAAAGATTAGTTAATTTTAATGAACGAGATCTGAAGATTCGAGTCTGTCAAAAGAGTCGGACTTGCCATCACTACAGCGTAAAGTCACACCCTCGTGGCTGACCGTGACAGTGTGCACACAGTTGCACCCTTAGCAGTGCTTTAGGTGTTAATTAAAATGCAGTTTAACTGCAGCAATTGACATAAACAGCCCAGACGTTACTAGTTCTGTGTTCCCCTCTGGCTATAAGTTGGTAGCCCTCAAGTCAATGTTGTAGGTTACACTTCCTGATGTTTTCGGATTTTTAACAATAACTTTTATGCAGAAAAGATGACTTTATGTGATTCTTTACTGTAGCCAGCTACCGTATGTGTAAAACATATTTCTCCATCAATATACATGCAGAACAGGTTTTACTACATGACCATATGTATTATTTTAATTCAAATACATGCAAATATGCATTTTGTTGCCTTTTAGTTTATGCTTTACCATTTGTGTGAGCTTCCATGGGCGCTGACATTTTTTTGTGAAGTAATTCAGCTGCTACTCGTGAAGTCGGGGTACAAAGTTCACAAGTAGAAAATCCGACTTCAGGTGGCGTTCCAGGATAGTTTTTCTAGTTGGAAGTCAGAAATTTCCCAGTTCCGAGTTGCCTGGAACGCAGCAAGAGGGACAGATGGGAAAGAGGGTGATGGGTGAGGAGCGGAGAGTTACCTGGGGACAGAGGACAGAAGTGCGAGAAACGGGGGAACGAGAGACGAGACGTGTCCATGAAGCTGGACATGCTGCTGAGGAGCGGAACCTTTTGGGGAGACACAGCCGCCCAGAGCTACAAAGAAAACGTGTCGGAAGTGAGAAGCGACCATTGGGGAGTTGGTTGGGGGAGGACGCCATAGGAGACTCGCGGAGGTGTAGGAATTCGTTCCCCCCTCCTTCTCAGCTGCTGATGGCCAATGTGGGACCACGCAAAGAGGAGGAGCGAACACTGAGAAGAAATGGACAGTAGACAGAGTGCTGGCATTCTTTGCTTAAAACTATGGGTACTGGTCTGAGCCTTGTTTGTTGTCTGGAGCAGCCTGTTCCCCAGCAGAATCCAACCTAAATTCAGTTAGTTGGGACGGGGGCGGGTCACACTGGCAGGCCAGAGATCAGGCAAGTGGCTAGCTGCTTGGAGCTCTAGCAGGCCGGGGATCAGATGAACACTCAGGAGCAGGTAGGAGCTAAAGGCTAGACAGCCCAATGCTGTTGCCTAGCCGAGGAGTGGAGTTGTGGAGGAAACGTAGAGCCCATGGCGGTCCCTCAGCCATGGCTTGGCAGCAACTCTTCCTTGAGCCAGTGATCCAATAGCCTCATGCTCGAAGTCATTGATGGCCTCGATCAACAAAACTGTCAACTCAGTCAGATCACACTCCAAGTCACAAAATTCATCTGGCAAGTCTGCTGGGTCCATTCTGGTGACGTCCTACTGTTGTGGGAAGGCTGAGTGCAGCAGTCGAGAGCAGAGGGGGTGGACCCAAATCCAGACCAAAAGGCGAGAGGATGCAGTTCAAATATTTATTCAAGCGACACTTACTGGAACAGTCATTCCAAAATCACAAGGAACCAGTCCAAACAAAAGAGTAATCCAAAGGCAACGAAAAAAACCAAGCTACACAAGCACACATGAGAACTGAACACTACAAAATAAAACAGGAAGTAAAGCACATGGGAACACAGAAAGACAGAGTTACCAAAGTAAAACAGAAAACGGGGAACAACTGCATGACAGAACAAAACCAGGGCAGGGAACAGAGACAGGACCAAACAGGAAACAGGACTACACTAACATGGATACATAGAACTAAGGACTAAGACACAGACACAAGGAGAGAACAGACAGGGCACAGTGATCACAGTGGGAGCAGACAGAAACTAACAATCAGACGGAGACACAGACAGAGACCAGGATGAAACAGAACAACTGAATGAAACTCAGTTCTTCCTTTTAATAATTAAAAAACCTGACCTTATTTTTTACTACAAAGAGGCATGTGTAAATTTGATTTTAGTTGGACTTTGAAACGCGATGATCCTTTAAGGATCAATTTAGATGTTTCAGCACAATGCACTTTAATCAAGGGGTTTAAATCAGCTGGTTCTGTTCCCTCATAGGCAGAAATCTGTGTTCACACCTTTAAATGAAATCCTGACAGAAGAATTTAACAGCATGCTGCCCTCTGCTGGAGCTCCTGAGGATCCAAACATTTACCTGCAGTCTAAACCAGTTCACTGTCTGTAAAGGTGCTTGCACACAAACGCCGACCGACTCCAACCAACACCGACTGTTGGATCAGTGTGCGCAGTCAGTCGGTGTCAGTCGGATTGGGTCTTTAGAGTTTGACATGTCCGGTTGATTTGGGTCGAGTTGTAGAAAGTCGGACCAATGTGTGCCGTTTTCCAACAAAACGCAATATTCTGAGAGTGTTCCCTTGACAACTAAGCCTAAGAACGTCAGCAATTCTCAAGTCACGATTTTCTTTGATGTCAATTAGTAAGGTATCCATATACTCGCTCCTCTCTCTCTCATTGACAATAGACCTGTCTGTGAACAGCCCCTCCACTTCCTGCACAATCACAATCAGAACATAAGCTAGAGGAAGCAACCAACCAATCCACCTTTTTACCAGTTGAAATATGTAGTTTGTTTATTGCACTTGCCAAAAAGACAGAATACAGATTAATCAGTCCTTATTACCAATTGCAATATATTAAAATGGTCAATGCAGTTTTGACACCACCTCCTACCTTGTGACTGAAATGTTCACATAATGGTTTCATTCATCAGTGTTATTAGTTCTGGCTAATAATAGCTCGCCCAGTCCTTTTAACCTGTTGAAATACGTTTAAAGGGCCAATACATCCAGAACAAGTAGTTTTCCACTTGCCAAAAAACTATTTCAGCCTTGACTTTATGAAAAATAGGCAACAAAAGTCTGTCTGGGCAGTTGCAGTGTGGAACCACATATGGTTTTCTGAACATTCTTATGACTGAAACCAACTACTGCTACTAACTACTCAACAGTTTCCTACCTAAGGGATTGAAACATCTAGTAAATTACTACTGCCAACGTTAGAATGCTGGTGCTAGCTGGGCGCTGTCCGAGCAGTTTGCAAGCAGCTTTAGTTTGCTGCAGAAACATCACATGGTTTACTCGTGGCGAGTTTGACACGACGATCAAGGAATTAGTAGATAAAGTTAAATTCATTTCATTGAGAATCTTTAAGTCAGTTATAAGAAATGTACTTTTTGCCCCTTAAAGCACAATGTGTTGAGATTTCACAGCGACCTTTTTTTTTGTTGTACTGAGTCATTTGATGCTGTTTGGTTGCAGCAGAGCTCTGGGCTGCATCCATGAAAGCATGAGACAGACGTGTGGCAAGGTCCTGGGCAAAAAGCTGCTGGTGTGGAGGAGGTCACTGCAGGGCTACAATTTAACAGGAGTGGCAAATTTGGTTCACGAGTTGTAGGCAAGCTCAAACTGTGGCAGGTACTGATCCCATTCACCAGCACCTTGTGCAATGTACTTAGCAAGTTGATCTTTCAGTGGACTGTTTAGTCTCTCCACCATACCATCTGACGGGGCATGGTACGGTGATGTGCGTGTTTTGGTGATTCCAGGTGAGGTCTGCTTCAAACGAGCACCCTTGGTCCGTGTGAATCGACTCTGGCAAGCCATGCTTTCTAATGTAGTCCTCAAAAATGCACTTTGCCACGGTAGTAGCACGCTGGTCTTTTAGTGGGAAAAGGTTAGAGTGTAAAAATAATCCATTACTACCAGAACGTACTGGTTACCTTGGTTAGCGAGAGCTCAGTGATGTCAGCAGCATTTTTTTGAAATGGAGTAAGAACACATCTGGGTATTTGACTGTAATTGGCTACATGCAGACTTTTGAACTAGAACATGACTGATGACTTTTCACAAGTCCAAAAGAACACAAATACACACAAGAACGCAGACTGAGAAAAAAAAGTGAAGCTAACTATATCCATCAAGAAGCTCTGTCTAAGTCAGCTCAGTACTGGATTCCCTGTTAAGTCTTTGAGGCTGTGTTCCTTTTCATGCTGTGTTCACTGGAAGGCTGCTGAGCGAATGGCCCGCTCGCCCGGTGCTGTTTGGTTCACAATTATCAGGCGCTGCACCCCGCCATCACTCTCTGCTGTTAACTAACTTCAGCAACAAGTAAAGCCAGAGTATCTGTCCATCTGCAAACTCTGAATCACAGAGTTGAGGCAGAGCAGCGGGGTATGGTGTTCAATGGGGCGCAGTCCCAGAAACACTGTCCTTCAGCAGCATTATATTGAGAAATCTTAATACAGCAAGAGCAGAATGAGTCATCAACATTTTAAAGTGGTTTTCTAAATGGCAGACTCTTAAATGTCATCAAGAATACCTACAGAGGCTGGAAAAGGAGGAGGCATTTAGGAGTGGGGACAAGGCTGGATTTAAGGCGTACAGGTTTAGGAAGGAGGTGTGAGAAGCTAAACGACTGTACTTGTTGTGGTACTAAAGTATCTCCCACTACCTTGTGTTCGTTTGTCCCCCCCCTTCCCTGTGTTTTCTGTCTGTCTCTTCTGTGTTGGCCTGGGTGTAGCTACACTCTCTGGCTCCTGCTGCCCAGCACCAGTTACACACCTGATCCTCATCCCACTAATCAAGCTCACTCTGCTTCCCCCTCACCTGGACAAGCTCCGTCTCCGTGTACCGCTTTGTTTACCTGGAAGCCACACTATATAGTCTTCTGTACAATAAAACCCTTTGTTTCTCTAAAGAGCTGTGCAAAGTCTGTGTTGTGCCATTAAAAAGGGGAAAACTATGGGAGAAGTTTGAGGAAACACGCAGCTCTCGCCTTCACTCGTTTGTTTTGAATCACCTTTTTTACAATGCATACAAAAAAACATACATTTCAATATTTCTGCACTCATCAGATTCAGGACCACAGTCACAAGTATCTTCTTAATACTTTCTAAATGATTTTTTAACTAACTTACCATATGAAATGTGCATCCATTTTATTACCAGAGTTAATAAACTTACCGAAGCGCCATCGTTTGGGGTTGTTGACATCGTCGTCTTCTTCTTTGTTAGTATTTGTTGGCGGGTGGGTTTGTACACATAGCTGACCGCCTTCCTGTAATGCCAAGCTTTGCTGTCACTTGACCAATGGAGTGTTAACCTGATTGGCTGAATGTTGGTTCGATTTGAGACAGAATCAATTGCTTATCCTGGTATCCCGGACGTTTAAAGTGAATTTTCTACCTCAAATTTTATTATCTGAAATTGACCTACTGAATCTGAGCATCTTGAATATATCTAAATCGAATCGTTTGACCCTTGAAATTTTGATTCTGAATTTGTTAACACTGAAAAATAAAAGTGAAAATGTGCTACTGAAGGGTTAAATTCAGAGGCAAAAAATTCAGATACATCATTTCAATACAAAGAATTCAGCGCTAGAAATTCAGTGACTTTGAAATTTCAAAATCTGATGACAGATTTACTTCCATAGCATGGGTTATTATTCTGGATATAATCTAGATATCCCTTAATATAAACTCAGGCTCATTTAATCTTTGAATTTATTCATGATAAAGAATCCCACTAATCACAGTAGCCCAAACGGACAAACTGCTCTAAAGAGCGCATTTCACCACTATGTTGAATACATATGTAGTATTAGTAGTAGTAGTCGTCTGGTTTGCGTTTTATTTAGCAAGAGCTGACAGAGCGTGTCAGCCATCATAGCTGCTCCTGCCCGATTAATTATCCGCTGCCGCATTTCTACCGTTAAAAACTCCCAGGTTCCTGCCGCCACTCGACTGCAGTAATGTTTACCCTCTGGGCAATCCCTCACCTAACACAGCTCAAGCTTGTTGCCTTGATTAATAAATCCAAAACCACAATGACCATGAGACAAACTCAAAATAACAGTGTATAACTTGCATATTTATTGGCAGTCAGCGGAAAATAATGTATTTTTTGCCGTCTGAGAGAGTGTTTTCATTGGAATGTGACGTCACATGAAAACTATGAATAGGTCATCTGGAATCCGTTCCTAAGCTCCTTTTCCCACTTGGACTTGTAAGATACCTGTCTTGTAGGGAGTGGAAGAAGTTGCCATTATCCAGTCCACATTTCTTCTGTAGCTGTGTAAGAGAAGCAAAGACACCCTCTACGTATAGGTCCCCAACACTATGGATTCCTGATCTACTCTAAGCAGAGAGCGCTGTATCAAAATTAAACGGGGCAAAAGTAGGTTTCTTGGCAATGGGTAGTAGTAGGGACATGAGTTTAAAATTAAAACTAGACCTAATTTGTTCCAAGTGCAGATGCAATTATGTATGATAGGGTTATTATTGTACAGTTATTAATCTTAGAAGGGGCTAGGATTGCACCTATTATGTACGGGTAACAGTCTTGCTTCATCGCTAACCAGGTAGGGGAAAGTGTTGAAGTATCTAGACAGAGTGGAAAAGTCTTAATGGCAGAGGCCCAGCGATAGAGAATAAAGTCAGGAAGGGCTAAGGCCACGACCACACGAAGCCGGTGCGTTCCCTATCCGATTTTTTTTCTATCCGTCTCAAGAAATATCTGCGTACACACGAAACCACTGAAACCGACTGAAAACGGTGTAGTATATATGCCAGACCAGTATGGGGCGCTGTAATTCTGCCACAGAGATACAAAATACACGGAGAAGAAGACTTTGAGCATGCGCGATAACCTTACGCCTTCACGCGGAGACGCAGCCGACACGCGGATGTGATGACATCATCGCTTCACAAAATATACGGATTGGCTGTACACACGAAACCGCAAGGGTGTCGTTTTCAGATTTATCCACTTTGGGACCCGGTTTCAAAAAATAGCGGTTTCACTCTCCCAAAACGCCAATACGATAAAAAAAGTATACGTATACAGCGAAACGCGTCTTCGTGTGGACGGACCCTAAGCCTTTCTGTCTATTCTATGGGCTTTGTGTCTCCACAGGAAGGGGGCAATTAAAGCATCCAGTTGCTTTAGTTTTAAATTTCTTTAAAAAAAAAAAGGAAAAAAAAAGAATATTCTGAAACAGATATAAAATATCTGGGAGGAAAATCGTTGTTCCAACATTAATTCTCCCAATTAACAAAAATGGGAGAGTTTCCCAGAATTTGATCCGTAATCTTTCTGTTAGCGTGTTACTAGTTTAACAACATTGCTCAGTAGCTCGGTGGCAGCGTCGCTGTTTCCTGAATCAAATGGGCTCTTTTATTGACCGAGTAGCACAGAAGCTTCCACACACGCTACATTTTCCCAAGGGTCAGTAAGTGACGCCGCACACGGACCTGCATGTGCAGCTGGAGGAAGCGCTTCCTGTGACGGTGACATCACGCACTGATCCTTGGGCTGATGTCTGCGACTTTGCTGCAGGGGAATAAACACACGTGCGACTGAGTTCACGTTCTATTGTGATAGTTATTTTAACGCCTCTTGTGAGAAGGATCAGGGTTCAGCCTGAACAGAGCTTCCTATAGTGAGGAAGAAACTTTGATATGTACTGGCAGAAACTTGTTTCCATGACATGAGAGATTTCCCTCTCTCTTTCTCTCAGAGGCTATTGCCATGAATGTTTAGGTTGTTTAGGTTGCATTTTTGCCAAAGCACAAATTCACATATAAACAATATAAATATCTCATAAACAATGAAATGACATTATAAAAACTAAAGATAGTGAAATAAAAACAACAAACACACAATATGGGCCGATGTTACATTGAAAATATGTCTTGCTTTTTGACAAGCAGTAGAATTTTTCAATAATTAAAATAAACAATATTAATGATAATATAGTGATGATTAGGTAACTTTATACAAACAACGCTTCTCAGTTTGTAGCATGAGGAAATACATTTTTCTGCAATGATATGGCAGTAAGAAAAAGAGTCTCTGTGTGTGTGACTTTAACTCTCTCTCATGCACACAGACTCAGTTTGAAGCAGGTTTTTAGTCTTTCTTTCTTCTGTTGCTACTATGGAATGAAGTTAGTTTATTCATATATATATATATATATATATATATATATATATATATATATATATATATATATATATATATATATATATATATACATACATACACACACACACACACACACACACAACACATTAGCTTCTGTGTAGTGAAGCTTCCTTTAATCTAGAGTAGCTCACAACATTTTAACTGCAAACTCACTCAAATTTTACAACATGCCCTCATCAATGTGTTAAGGATTTTCTGAGACAGTTTTAAATTTGATGTACATTACAGCGTGAAATGTGAAATTTCCTGTTACCAGCAGGTGGTGCTGTGACTTGTTTGAATTCTGGGTATAAAATGACCTGACTCTGCTGCAGTGCTTCCACAGGATGACAGGCAAGGTATGGGATTAAAATCCTGCCAGGATTCAAAACTGAAAATAAAGTTCTGAAAGGTTGCAAATCTTACAAAAAAAGTTTTGCAAGGTCGAAATCTAAGATTTGCAAGCTTGGAAAACGTAAAAAAATCTCTGCAAACATTATGCTGTTTTTGAGTTTTTTTTCTTCAGAACGGTAACATTGTTTTTACAATGTTGCGTAACATTACGCAAACAATTTTTCAGAGTTTCAAATTTGTCAGTGTTCTCCCAGTGTATTAGTTTGTTTTCCAGGTTTGAAACCTTGTAAATGCTGATCTGAAAACTGGTGTAAATGTGTGAAAAAAAGATTTGAAACTCTGAAAAATGAGCTTTATTACATTACATTAAATTTGCACTCCTACGGCAGACTATTTTTTCAGAGCTCAGTTTACAACACCCACTTTGCGGAGATACGCCCACACAGTTGCGAAGCTTGCGACTCACGTGATTTGTGGCAGCGTTGTCTCGCGAGCTCGCTCTGAAACTCTGAAACTCAGACTGAGCGAAAATGAAGCTTCGCGAACCTCGCAACTTAAGAAAAAGACCTGGAGGCAGGGCCTTCTGCTCTTGGCCAATGCTTGGCAGGCTGCTGAAGTACAGTCCAATCCCAAGTCACATTTACTGGATAGAGGGATTGACAGACTGATCCGCCAATGACAGACGCGGACAGGATCCGTGTTCAGGAAGCACGGCTCCCTGGACGGGCTGGCTGTCTCCGCCCAAGCTGCGCGTGGATGTGCAGAGGAAATGTGCGACGGTGGAAGCTCAGGGCGGTTTGTTCATCAGCGCGATGTCACCCATGGTGTTGTGTCGGGAGATGCAGTAACTGAACCAGCGGTGAGTAAGAAATAGTAAATAACGTGTCATTTGTTAAGCTACGAGGAAAAGTCTGCTAGCCGCTAGGCTAATTTATGCTGCGTAACATGCAGGCAGTAATGCATGTTACGCCTCAAAACTTCTCAGAAGTGGATTTAGTGATGAAATAACGTTTGAAAATTGTAAAATCTAAAACTTTCTGTTGCCTCTGTTAGGTGCGCACAATAATGATGCAGGGAATCGATTATCTCTGACCAATCAGCAGTCTGTCGTGTTTTCATGTTACATTTTAGTTTCCCTCAGCTTGCTTGGAACCTTGACAGAGGTACCTGAAAGCAGGTACAGGTCCAACTTTCCTACAATGGAAAACCAAAAAAAGGCGAGTACAGTTGAGGCGAGTCAAGCTGGTACCGTGCAGTGGAAAAGGGGCTTTTGAGGACTCCAGGGACCTTATAATATCTCCTTCCCATTGGCTGTATGGACAGTAGTTGGATTTGTGGTGCATTCAAGCCCAATAAATTATTTTTATTTCATGCATTGTAGAAAGTGTGTAAAACAGCTATCAGTGAATTCTCCCTATAAAAATGTGAGCAGGAATGCTGTTCCTTCCTGACTTATACTCCCACAATCCCACAGTGTTCACGGGCGCCACTCGCCCCACGTCTACCACTGCATGAAATAAAACTCATTTACTGCCTTCAAACATTTATTTATTTCATGGATTATATTTAAATTTACATTTATTCATTTAGCTGACACTTTTATCCAAAGCGACTTACAATTGCTGTACATGTCAGAGGTCGCACGCCTCTGTAACAACGATGGGTTAAGTGTCTTGCTCAGGGACACAATGGTGGATAGGTCACAGTGGGAATCGAACCCAGGCCTCCCACACCAAAGGCAAGCATCTTATCATCACCCTTCAGAGAGAAAAAATGAATCCAAAGAATAACAGTGAAAAAAAAAACATGTTTCCAACATGATAGAAGAAAACACAAGGAAGCACAAGACATTCAACACAATAAATAAACACCATCCTAAAATCTAAAAGCACATCACCACAATTAAAGAAAATAACTTCCAGATCAAAAATCAAGGACAGCTTAAGTAAGAATGTCATTTAATTCATTTCAAATTATTTCCTTATAAATCTGTAACCCTGATATATAATAAAATAAAATGAAAAAATTGTAACCTGCTAACCCGACGTAACGCTGTTCCACACCACCACCAGTGAAAAGGAACGTCTATGCGAATCATGCGTGGCATCATAGTTTTGGAGCACTATTATCTGAGAACACAAGGATTGAGGAGCAAACCTGTCCATGTCTCAACATTAAGACTGAGTCTTTCTGAAGTTGATGCAGTCTTCTCCAAAGTTGATGATGTTTCTCAGTGCGCTCAGGAGCAGCGAGTCAACGTCACTGTTGAGGTCGATTTCTTCATGGTAGTTTTTCACAGGGAAGATGCAGTTCATGGGGATACCCACATCTGCACTGAACTGCTCCATCTAGATTTAAGAAGATCACAACATCTCAGTTAACAGAGATCGAAGACTTTTGTGCTCACTCCTCCGATCTGATCTGTTGCACTGATTCTGACTTTATTAAAAAGCGGATCAGACATTTGCCAGCCCAAACCGATCCATGCATCTTACAGTGAAGGCAGTGATGGGGTAGTTAATCAAAAGAAGTAATGGATTACATATTACTAGTTACTCACTGCTGAAAGTAACAAGTTACACTACTACTTACATTACTTTAGGATTACTGCGTAACATAACCTTTCACTGCCCTCATTGAAGGTGCGATATAGCATAAGATGGAATGAATTTGCTTCCTTCTTCACAGACAAAATTCAAACAATTAGACAAGCAATCAACGGCTCCATGTCAGATACAGGATATGTCCTATCCCTGTGTCCACTTAAAAACAATTCATATAGCATGAGACAATTTGATTCTATTAACCATAAAAACCTGGAGGACATAATACAACATCTGAAATCCTCCTCATGCTGCCTTGATATTCTGCCAACAGGGTTTTTCAAAAAGGTGTCTAAATGCATGGCCTCAGATTTACTACAAATTGTCAACATGTCTCTTCTCTCAGGTTTTTTCCCACAAGCCCTGAAAACTGCAGTCATTAAGCCACTCTTAAAAAAGAGCAATCTAGACAGTTCATTAATGAGGAATTATAGGCCCATATCAAATCTCCCATTTTTAAGTAAAATAATTGAAAAGGCTGTTTTTCAGCAGCTTAGTGCTTTCTTGGCACTAAATAACTGTTTTGATGTCTTCCAGTCAGGTTTTCGACCACACCACAGCACTGAGACGGCTCTAGTTAAGGTCTTCAATGACATCCATTTAAACACTGACAGGGGCAGAATTTCAGTCTTAGTATTATTGGATCTCAGTGCTGCATTCGACACGGTAGACCACAACATATTACTAGACAGACTTGAAAACTGGGTTGGACTTTCTGGCACAGTACTAAACTGGTTTGAATCCTACTTAAAGGACAGGGACTACTTTGTGTCTATAGGTAACTACACATCTGAGCTGACAAAATGACATGTGGAGTTCCCCAAGGCTCCATTCTGGGACCTCTTTTGTTTAACATTTACATGCTTCCACTGGCTCAGATTATGAAAAACAACAAAATATGTTACCATAATTATGCAGATGACACACAGATTTACATAACAATCTCACCAGGAGACTATGATCCCATACAGGTGCTGAGTTACTGTATTGAGCAGGTCAACGACTGGATGTGCCAGAATTTTCTCCAGTTAAACAAAGATAAGACTGAAGTTATTGTTTTTGGAGCCAGGGAGGAACGATTGAAAGTCAGTGCTCAACTTCAATCTGTAATGTTAAAAACCACGGACCAAGCCAGAAATCTTGGTGTAGTCATGGACTCAGACCTGAATTTGAGGAGCCATATTAAGACAATTACAAAGTCAGCCCACTATCACCTGAAGAATATATCAAGGATAAGAGGCCTTATGTCTCAGCAGGACCTGGAAAAGCGACTTGACTACTGTAACAGTGTCCTTACAGGGCTCCCTAAGAAATCCATCAGACAGCTGCAGCTGATTCCTTTAACAGGAAAGATTGTAGCTGACCCCTCCCACCCTGGACACAAACTGTTTCAGACTTTCTCCTCAACAAATCCCGGGCCCCTCGCTGACACTGAGCCCCCCCCCATCTTAATATTTATAGAGGTTTATGTTTATTGTTGTGCACCTAGTCTACTTGGCAATCAATGACGCCTATACTGATTCAATTAACATTAACAGAAGTTGGCTTGATCTAAAACAAGATCCCTGTTGTCAGGGTTTGGAGGCTGCGTACTACATTCAGTAGTTATCTTTTCATGTAGATCAGATGTGAAGAGGCAGGATTTGAACTTATCTTGCAAGTTTTAAAGCAGATGAATGATCTTAATCCAGAGGTTTACATGTTGTTAAATGACAGAAAACCTGGTGTCAGATCAGTACTCTGAATCAGGAGCCAAGTTTGGGTGTTTGGAATCGAGTCAGTTGAGACAAGGCAAGTTTATTTGTATAGAACATTTCAACAAGGTAATTCAGAGTGCTTTACATAAAACATAAAAGCAACAGGGAAATAAAAAAAAGTTTTAAAAGTTAAATAGAATAAAAAAGGCAGGTCTCCCACCTTTTCCACTCTTTCCCCTCTTCTTTTTATACTTTGGGAGTCTAACTCTTATTCCTTAGATACACTCGTCGCTGTAAATCCAGACTGTCCAGGCTACAAACTCTGGTGAAAGCGGTTGACAGCGGGACCCTGTCAACAAGTTACTTAGGGACTCTAATATAGGTATATGGAGGAAAAAAGCTGAATGGTGCTCTAATATTGAATTAACCATTTTGACTGTACAACTCAAACTTCAAATGTGATCCCATCTTTGCAAATTTATAATATTACTTTAAAAACATACCTTATTCTTCAAATACTGGCTTCTGTAGACGTTCTTTATATCTTGTTTGATTTCTGGACAGGTTTCATCAACTTTGGTGAGGATGGCCACTTGAGGAATTCCTGCCAAGAGAACACAAAACTACTGAATCGTGTAATTGATATAAACTGAAAATGACCACAGCTGCTGATCTCTGTGATGATGGAAACTACAAACAGCTGCAGGAGGAGAGTGTTTGAGAGTCAGAACATATTCAGCAGAGTACCAATCAGTGTGATCGATTAAAACCCAATAAAGAGAAGAATAATCAGAGATTTGTGCTCTTACCCAGGTGACTGGCTTCCATCCTGATGTTCCGAATCTTCTGCACAGTTCCAGCTGTCATTTGAGATCCATCCCCATCTCCTTTTGTCATCAGAGACACTGTGTTGGCATCAAAGACACAAACCAGAACGTGCACTTTGTCGTTGGCAGTCGGAGATTTCTTGTAAAACTGATCATCCTCTGCCAAAGGTGATTCAGGATCGAACTGGAAAACAAATTTAAATCCAGTTAATTAACAGTTACAATATGTAAAAATAAATATATCATTCAAAATAAACATAAGAGCTATTTTGTGGGAAAAGTTTGCAGCAACTGTACCGTATAACCGTCCTTCACATGTCCTGTCAAAGCCAGTTTGATGTCTTTCACTTGGACACCATTGTTTGGTTCCAGGCCCATGATGTCATTGAAGACAAAAGGGTAAAAGGACTCTGGACGTCCTTTTTGGATCTTGTAGGTTGTGTACTGTAAAACAAATACGGAGAAAATATTTTTAAATAGTATTACCTCTATTGAGCAAACATAGACATGTTTCAAAATGGCGGACTTCCTGTTTGTTGTCGGGCATCACTCCAAGATTCTTTTTTGTGCATCTGGACATGATGCACATACCACAGAAATTTCATACACATAGGTGAAACGTAGTCCAGGAGCTGCTCTGTAGGGGGCGCTAGCAAACCATTTTGTCACGCCCATGCGCAAAGCCCATAAAATACAAACATTTTCACTGCGCCTGAAGTATGTGCAAAGTTTGGTGAGTTTTCAAGCATGTCTAGGTCCTTAAAACTGAGGTTACTTTGACGAAAGAAAGAAATATAATTCCTTCACATGTTTCGTGTTCAGGCCCTAATAATACACCCTGTTATTGCAATAATGACTTTGCGATGTTTTCTTAATCAACACAGCAAAAAGTTATACCTTTTTAGTGAAACTGTCATTAAAGGTGTTATCTGCCAAAGCCAGTGTGTACATTCTGCCATGTAACACACTTTGAACAGAGTTGATGAAACTGGATTTTCCAGCTCCATTTGGCCCATGAAGAAGAATCCTGATGTGCTGGTTTTCAGGCTCGGGTGTGTAGTTGTTTACATGCTGCAGAGAGCTCTGTTTTTCTCTGCTCAGACAAGGAAACTTTGCATCATTTTCAAAACACAACTGAGATAACATGCAACAACTGAGCTGTTGAAGAGTAAATGAAGTAATAAAAGCAAAAAAAAAAATTATGTGAAAAAAAATACTTTTACCTTTTCTGTGAAATAAAAAACACACTCACCTCCAGTTTATTTCTCTCCATGGCTTATCAAGAACTGAAAAGTACAAGAGAAAATGTTTGATCACTGACATTATGTACAACATGTGACTGAATGTTATAAATTTGTGAGTCATCTTACGTGGACGTGGAGGCCTGAATAACCACATTGCTGCAAAGTAAAGCATTTACTTCATTTTTAAAGATCATTTTGTTTTTTGCCTTAAAACCAAAATGACCTGGTTGAATGTTTTAATCTTAATGTTAGATATAGTTATGGTACATACATTACACTGGACGTTTACAATAAGTAACTTGCAAATGTGATTTGTGAATGAATATTCTGCAACAGCAAACAAAACAGCTGAAACTGAACGATATAAAATAACTTAAACACGTCCTCTTGTAAATTGATTGTTTTTTTTTTTTTTACAATGATCATATTTTCTTCAGTTTCTCTGTTTACTGATTATCAGTTTTCCAAGCATAAACAAAATCACTGGACATCGTAGAAACGACTTACCTTTGGTCAGCGGGGACAAAGTGAAAGAATTAGATGTGTCTGATGTTAGAATCCCCTCTGGTTAGAGTGTGATTTATACACCACCTTCATGCCTCACCTGAAACATGTGACTTAACAGAAGTCCCTTTATTCTCTATAAACCACAGAAGACTTTTACTTTCAGTTCCCACATTTTCTATTTCAAAAGTTATCTACTGGAAGATCCTGACATTATAAAGTTTTTGCCTTTTCTTTAAGATTTAAAGGGAGCAGAATTTAATTCAATAAAAATGAATTTGAAAAGATATAAAGAACATTTCTATCTGTACCAACAAATCTGTCATATCGTGAAAACACTCACTCTCAAGCTCATGACTTGTACACTTAGTTTATAGCTGCAGAAACTTGCTCCAGCCCGTACTGTGCAGGCCCGTGGACCGCTTTGCTGCACCTGCCTCGATCCATTTCTTTTTTCTCTCTCAGCTTTTCAGCCCCACATTTGTGTTTCGTCACATTTTTTATCCATAATCTTTGAAGCACAAATGACAGAGCAAGAGGTTAGGTCTGCGTTTCAACCAGTTCATCATGTTTTGATGTGGACTGTGTAAGATTGATTGACATAGCCAATAGCCCCGCCCCACTCCTGTCTGGACCAGTAACCACACAGTATAGGTCAGTCAATCAAGCCATTTATACAACTGCAGTTTTTTTACCACAGTGTGGTTTATTGGCCCAATAGTCCAGCGGAGAGGTCTGGACCTACTGATGGGACAAAAGAGCAGGAGTTGGCTGGACCACCAACAGAACTGGAGGTGGTCGGACCACGGACGAGGGACCAGGAACAAGAGTCGATTGGATCAACAGCAGAGCTGGTGCTGGTCAGACTACAGTCTGCAGTGGCGGGATCCTCATCACCCTCCCGGAGGCCTTTCTGGAGGTGGATCACCTGGGGAACCCAGGAGAAGACTAGCCTCCAGGCTAGTAGACCGCAGACTGGCCGCCTGTGCCTCTTCTGACTCCATGGCCTTCATGCCAAAGAAGGCCAGGAGAGTCATAGTCTGTGAGTCTTTGTCTGGAGGCTTAGGCAGGGAGACGGGCAGGGCAGGTGGGCAGCTAGGTGCTGGAGTGCTAGTGTCACAGGGGTGACTGTGGGATGTCAGAGTCTGTTGTAGAGCAGCGTAAGGTCACAGCCCCTTGCCAGGTGTTCCTTTAAAAGGAGACAGAGATGAGCAGACGGGAGGGAGGTAACAGAGGACAGAAGGGCGATGCACGGAGGAAGGAGACGAGACGCGTCCAAGAAGCTGGCCACACGGCTGATGAGCAGAACCCTTTGGGTATGCGCAGCAGCCTGGGCTGATACAGCAAGGACGGCGTTGCGAAGAGGGATCGAGGAAACAGCAGCGGAGCAAAAGGAAGGAAGCCAGACCGACAAAAGTAATAGCTGCAGGCGACCACAGACGGAGAATAAACAGAGGCCGAGTGTGGACTTCGGCGGAGAGGGTCAACCAAACTGCTGAGGAGCGGAACCTTTTGGGTAGAGGCAGCCGCCCGGAGCTACAAAGAAAACGTGTCGGAAGTGAGAGGCGACCATTGGGGAGTTGGTTTGGGGACGACGCCATAGGAGACACGAGGAGGGGTAGGAATTCATTCCCCCCCCTTCTCAGCTGCTGCTGGCCACTGTGGAACCACGCAGGGGAGTAGGAGTGACTTTGAACCTGAGGGGGACGCTGAAATGCTAGGGGGGTTTGGGGGCATGCATTTTTTAAATAAAGCACTTAAATGCTCATTTCTAATGACTTCTGAAAACAGAATGTACTTATAAGTGTGGCTGAAAGATCTGGGTGGTCTTTGCAGTGACAGAAGATGGAGAAAAACTCGAAGTGAGAGAGGGTCAGAGAGACGGAGTATAATATAACTAGAACAAAACCGAATAGCATAAAAACTATGGAACAGCTGCTAGTTAATGTAGCTGCCACAGTAAAAGTGTATTTAGCTATAATGTCACACTTGTGACTGTCTGTGATATTTCCTGTGTCTCACCTGGTCCTGCAACAAATGTTTGTGAACACAGAACTGTCTTCAATGCAAACTCTGAAGACATGCTGTTGGTCCAACAAAGTTTTTTACTACGTGAGTTTTAGAATTTACTACGTCTACTAGCTATCCATACAACTTACAAGCTCGTTCTCCTCAGTTATTTCTACTCCTGCTCCTGTGACCTCTGTCCTCTTCCTCTTAAAATACTTTAGGATGCTCGTCTCTGTGTGAACATTTTGACTACTTTGAAATTGTTTCTGGACACGTAGCAGAGACACATACACACCTGAGTTTTTAAGGTCAAGAATGGCAAAAAAGTGGCCCAGGAGTTTGTCCCTGCTCAGCCCACTCTCCAGACAAAGCATTTGTCAGTCCCTCTGGGTCTTTAGAGACCTTTATTCCTGCATTCTTGAGAATTTAATAACTAAATGAGCCTTTAAAATACATTTTCAAAACTAGAAACATCTCTCTAACTTTCCTAAAGTAAAGTACTCACCTCAGCTGAGGCCTTGAGTAGATAACTAAATAAGTAACTAAATAACTAAATAAGTCATGTCATTATCAATCTAAGCATAAACTGGTGCTTTGGATTCTGCTGGCTTTGACTCTGTTCTGCTATTGACCTCGTCTCTGCTGTCTGTCTTATGTTCACCATGTCAGCGTCAGAACTGGCGCGCTGCCCAGTGGCGGGTAGAGTTCTCAAAATCTTTACTCAAGACAAAGTACATTTATCCTCCATAAAAGGTTAGAGGAAAAAATACATTCCTACCCATGTAAAAGTGTAATAATATATTTCACCTGCTGTTCATCAGGTTAGAAACAGCTGCAACATGGCTATTTCTAGGGAATGCAATTTGCTTTGCTGCTTGATTATCTGGAATTTAGCTATTTTGTATTTAATAATTAATATCCTTTTAAATCTCATTGAACTTATTGAAAAAGAAAGAATCATTGTGACAGTAACACGGAGCAGCTCGTCGTTGAAGCAGGTAAACCTGCAGACAGAGGAAGCTGTGCGTCATGTGTAAAGGCCAACAGGAGTGTTTTATGACTGAAATGATTGTTTCCTGAATAAATTACAGCTGGTAGCCGGTAGTTTCTGTTTATGGACTCACCGTCAGACATCGCTATAAAACAAATAGTAACCAAAACAGGCTATCAGAAGAAAGTAATACTCTCTTCAACAACAGGATACTATTAATATATCAGAATCAATCGATCATCTAAACTTATGTTACAGTGTGAAGTTTACATTTGCTCGTCTACATATGGAAAGTGAAAGTATTATTCCAAAATGGCCAGCAGTGCCATGGTGTGTGCTCACTGGATTTCAGTTTTATTATTAGAATAATTAAGCCTTAAACTGAAAAGCATTTACCTGACATTCTAAATGTTTGCATCTGCCCAGCTCTGTGAATGTGACAAGCGTCCGACACAGACAGGATCATTTCAGTTAATGAAGCCTAATGCAGATTACAGACTGGTTAAGTTATGAACGTATGAATGGAAAATGTAGTGAAATTAAAGTAGATTACTGGCCTGAAGAAAATACTGGAATGAAGAGTAAAAGAAGTTTTAAAAAAGGAACGTGAAAAGGTGTCAATTCGTACTTTTATTTATTTATTTGGCAAATGTGCGTTATTTGTAATTGGTTCCTACCCACCCTGCAGCAGGAGTCCTCACTGCTGTCTTCATATAGACCAGCGGTTTTCAATAGGTGAGCGCCTCCCTGGGAGCTCAAAGAGCGACAGGGAGACGCGAGTCAGTTTAGTCAGCACTGACCCTGATTAAAAACAAATACAGATCAAGGCTGCAGGTGGAGGGCGACTTGCGTTTATTTCTCTCTGGAGTGCAGCCCCAGATCGAACACCTCTGTGCATCAAAAGCCGGCCTCATTGTTCCCACTAATATGGACGATTAAATTGAAAGTCACGTGTTGTCTTGAATGCATAAATTGGTTGGTCCATAGAGGGTTGATGCCGCTCTTGTAGCGCAAATGACGTGAATGTTTGTTTAAACCTTTTTGTTCAAAAAGGTTTTTGATCGTTAAAAAAATTCATGAAAAATATGTGAATCTGTTCGATCTGAAAACATGCCTTCAATGCAGTTGACTGTTAAATGTTGTGTTCTGTGAACAAACAGCGTTGTCGTTCATTGATCAGGTAGAGCTGTCCATTGTGCTGATTTTGTTCGAGACGCTTTTCAACCGTCAGGTGTGCGTCAGTCGGTAGCTTTGGCGCCGATTACCGTTAAAGGGATAGTTCACTTCAAAATGAAAATTCTGTCATCATATAGGCCTACTCACACTCAAGTTGTTTCAAACCTGTATGAATTTCTTTCTTCTGCTGAACACAAAGGAATATATTTTGAAGAATGTCAGTAACCAAACAGTTAACTGGAACCATTGATTTCCATAGTATTTTTTAGTAAGTCAATGGGACCAGTTTACTGTTTGGTTACTGACATCAAAATATATTCCTTGTTTAGTGTGATTTTAGTGTCTTGTTCTGTTCGTATGGTGTTATCGTTTATATGGTTGAGAAATGGCCTAAACTTATTCTCTGGGACGTAATTTACTTTTATAAATAAAGGAACCTGAACCTGAATGTGTTCTGACAGCATTTCATAAAAAATGAAATAAGTAACATAGAGGTCTAAACTTTACAGTCAGTTTGAACCTAGACACATCAATAGCCATAGGCCTACGGAGTCAGACTGTCACTTTACAATCACAGGCCCATAAAGAGCCTAAACTATGTCTTATCTGTTCCATTAATATTTTCATCTTCAGTTATTGCCACAGTCATTTAGTCCTGTGAGGTTCCAGCTGAATAAACAGGCCTGTAGCTGTTTAAAATGAATAACAGGCTGGAGGAGAATTCCATTTATTTACCCGTTGCCGTGGTGAATTGTAGTATCAGAGCTCCATTGATGAGGCTTTTTTTCATCCACACGCACGTGCTTGCAGCAGGTTCAACAAACTAAGAGTTGACTGAACTAACACCTGTTCTGAAATCGGAAACTCTGAGTTTGACAGCTCAGAGTTCTTCAACCCAGAGTTCAGGTTTACACTCAGAGTTTGTTGAACCTGCTTTCTGAAACAAGGCCTGTGACAAAGTGGATTTGCTCACCACTTGTCCCATGCAGGCCATTACCTTCTAGTTTATACATATGTAAGTGTTTATTTTTGGGGGTAATTTACCATAGCTTCTGTAAAAGTGCACCACTTACTATGCCGGGTTGTTTGTGTTTGCATAATTTTACAGTTGACAGCAAAGCAAATGATAAGTTAGAGTAAACACACAGTCATAAGTTAATTTCAGCTCCATTTTATTAGGTTGCAAGTTTAAACATGGTTTAATTGTTTTCCTGTCTTAATACTTACTAGGGATGAGCGAGTACAGCATTATCTGTATCTGTATCTGTACTCGGATTGGGCGGGGCCTAACCCGGAAGTGGGCGGAGTTTGACCAGGAAGTGGGCCGGGTTGTCTTGAAACGGGCGGGGTTTAACAGTATGTTATTTTAAGCATGCAATTTATATGGGTTAATCAGAAATTGTTATATTTATTGCTGATTAGAAAACTATTTACATGACAGCATCAGCACTGAGCTTCAGATCAATGGTTTTGATCACGATAACAAACAAACTATATACAGAACAAGTTTTACAACAATGCATACAACACATGTGGTTGCAATTATGAAGTAAATTGTAATGAACAATAGTTTTCATACTCAACATAACTTTCTTTTTTAACTTTTAACTTTTTTATGAACGGCTAACCTGCTCCTAGTAGGGTATGTTCCAGAAAAGAGATTAACTCTGTGAAAACGCTGCATACTGACCAATCAGCTCTCTGGAAAATGACATCACCATCTGTAGGAAATCCCACAGACTGTTTTAGCCAATAGGCTGCTTTCTGTTTGCAGCGGTGATGTGGAGAAACTCTTGACTATGGCGATCCTACAGAGACTGATTAAAAGCCTCAGGCTAATGTTGCCTACAGGTTTTTACAGCAGGATCAGCCTACTTACTGCCTTTAAATGTCTTTAAGATTTTTTATTTGCTCCCAGTCCGTTTCACACAGCCTGACGCAGCTGTTAAAATACATGGATTTTATTTTTCTTATGTGAGGCTGAATATTATGAACAGTTTGGTATTGAAATACTAAATTTTAATATGAACTTAGGCTGTTTATTTAGGTTAGTAAATAAACAGCCACTTTCTGTGGCCGACTACAGAGACTGTAGTCATGTTCCGTCCACCTTTTGCGATGTGGGTGCAAAAGGTGGGACGGTGAGTTTTCAGCAGCCTAAATGTTGAGATTCAGTCTTTCAAACATTATTTGAGCTCATTTTATGGCATGAAGGGATTTTTTCGTTTCACTGCTTTATGAAGTTAATTTAGAAAAATGTTTGGACACTTTGAGTGTGTTAAATAAATTAATCTGATTTTTGAAGTTTTTTTTAAAGTCAGGGAGAACGGCCGAGTCTTTTAATGTGAAACGCAGACACACAGCTGAGCTGAAAGAATAAGGCTGATATTTTTTTATCAACGTATTATTATAAACTAGCCTACTGTTCATTTAGACATTCACACTGTCTGTGATTTTCTGTCTCCCTGCATGTGTCAGTTTCAGCCGTGCTGCTGTCGTATTTCTGTAGTGTTACAGTTTAATCGTCGATCCTAAAACATGACGCTCTGCTGACAGTGGACCTGTTCATGTCTGTTTGGTCATCTGCTGCTAACACCGCCTCTTTTATGTGAACGCGCTCCCGGCTGAAACCCTGGATTAATTTACTGAGTTGATAACCAGCTTCGTGGTGCCGCTTGTTGGGATTGTTAGGGTTAGTGAAGCCAGATAACGGCAACATATCCTGGGTTTGTTGAACTGCTTAGTCGTGCAGGACAGGTGTGTGTGTGTGTGTGTGTGTGTGTAAGAGAGAGACATATGTGGGGGGTGTTTGTGTGTGTAGCTTAATTAGTGTGAATGCTGGAAGCATTCACACTCTTGAAATCCAAATCTTTATTAGTGTGAATGCTGGAAGCATTCACACTCTTGAAATCCAAATCTTTATTATTCTGTTTCTTCTTCCGTACGTTTTTTGGCCTTCAAAAACTTCTGCATACTTTGTGCTACAAAAACCATTCAACTATCAAAATGTTCAGCTTTTTAAGGACATGATGGCTATTACATATCTTTTTTATACCTTTTATACTTTTTACACTATTAAGCTTTTTATGCAATTTTTTTACAATGTAAGTCAATGGAGAATTCTTCAAATCCTTCTTTATGCTCCTTCTGCTTTCAAAGCCTACTACTTCTGCATACTTTAAGCTATTTCTGTCATTTCAACTGTAAAATTTTCAGAAATCTTTAAGCTATTAAACTTGTATACAACTTTTTGCTATCCTTTATACTTTTTTCACAATCTCGACTCAAGTCTCTTGCTGTTTTTCAAGCCGTTTCGGAGATTATAATGGGAGCGGATGAGGCGGAATGTTGGCAGCCAGAGCACGTGATGTCATCGCCAGAGTGGAGCCAGCTTGAAAACTAATCGCAAAAAATAATTTTGAAATCGCTGGCCTGGCCACAATTTTAACTCTTCGGCCATGAAATTATACTAGAAACGTCATGTATTTTGTTGCGGTTCCTCACGTGTGTTTAGTAAATCCCTCGGACTTATAGTTTTTGCTCTGTGTCCTTCCAAAGGACAAGAGTGACAGGAAATCCTCCATTGACAGCAATTATAAATCCAGCTGAAATTTAGTCACCGGATCATTATGAACCAGTTTTTCAACTCGCCAAAGTGGTCCCTTTTTTCAACTCTATCCACACAAAAAATATATCACATCGTTCGCAAAGGCCTTGTCTCGCTCACGGTCAGGTCATTTCGCTGATACGACCTAGAGTTTTGTCTCTAGGGAGGTTTGTTCGAGGCAAAGTATTGACAGATTTTCCAATTTGTCTGTATAGGATAACTGACAAAGATCAAAGGCAGACACACACACATTCTCTCTCTCTCTCACGCACACACACAAACTTGGTCCTGTATTCTGATTGGTGGACAGACATTGAGCTATTTTCTGAATGAAATTCAGTGTACTGCATGCAGAGTACTGCCTCTGCTCTAATACTACAGTGTACTACTACTACTGGTAGTACTACTGACACACACAGAGGTACACAAACAGACACAGACACATACACAAATGCACACACACTTCTCTTCATTGGGAAACAGTTGGCTCTCTGTGTCTCACAGTCTTATTGTCCACCTCTCTCTCTGTCTCATGGTCCATCTCACATCCTTATTGCTAGTCTATTACTGCTACTACTGGAACTTAGTACTACTACTACTGCTACTACTGCTACCTAGTACTACTACTACTGCTACTACTGGAACTTAGTACTACTGCTACCTAGTACTACTACTGCTACTACTGCTACCTAGTACTGCTACTACTGATACCTAGTACTACTAATACTGCTACTACTGGAACTTAGTACTACTGCTACCTAGTACTGCCACTACTGATACCTAGTACTACTAATACTGCTACTACTGGAACTTAGTACTACTGCTACCTAGTACTGCTACTACTGATACCTAGTACTACTAATACTGCTACTACTGGAACTTAGTACTACTGCTACCTAGTACTGCTACTACTGATACCTAGTACTACTAATACTGCTACTACTGGAACTTAGTACTACTGCTACCTAGTACTGCTACAACTGTTACCTAGCACTGCTACTACTGATACCTAATACTACTAATACTGCTACTACTGGAACTTAGTACTACTGCTACTACTGATACCTAGTACTACTTCTACTGCTACTACTGCTACCTAGTACTGCTACTACTGCTACCTAGTACTGCTACTACTGATACCTAGTACTACTAATACTGCTACTACTGGAACTTAGTACTACTGCTACCTAGTACTGCCACTACTGATACCTAGTACTACTAATGCTGCTACTACTGGAACTTAGTACTACTGCTACCTAGTACTGCTACTACTGATACCTAGTACTACTAATACTGCTACTACTGGAACTTAGTACTACTGCTACCTAGTACTGCCACTACTGATACCTAGTACTACTAATACTGCTACTACTGGAACTTAGTACTACTGCTACCTAGTACTGCTACTACTGATACCTAGTACTACTAATACTGCTACTACTGGAACTTAGTACTACTGCTACCTGAGTACTGCTACAACTGTTACCTAGCACTGCTTACTACTGATACCTAATACTACTAATACTGCTACTACTGGAACTTAGTACTACTGCTACTACTGATACCTAGTACTGCTACTACTGCTACTACTGCTACCTAGTACTGCTACTACTGATACCTAGTACTACTAATACTGCTACTACTGGAACTTAGTACTACTAATACTGCTACTACTGCTACCTAGTACTACTGCTACTACTGCTACCTAGTACTGCTACTACTGATACCTAGTACTGCTACTACTGATACCTAGTACTGCTACTACTGGAACTTAGTACTACTGCTACTACTGGAACTTAGTACTACTAATACTGCTACTACTGCTACCTAGTACTACTGCTACTACTGCTACCTAGTACTGCTACTACTGCTACCTAGTACTGCTACTACTGATACCTAGTACTGCTACTACTGATACCTAGTACTGCTACTACTGATACCTAGTACTGCTACTACTGGAACTTAGTAGTACTGCTACTACTGGAACTTAGTACTACTGCTACTACTGCTACCTAGTACTACTACTACTGATACCTAGTACTGCTACTACTGCTACCTAGTACTGCTACTACTGATACCTAGTACTGCTACTACTGATACCTAGTACTGCTACTACTGATACCTAGTACTGCTACTACTGGAACTTAGTAGTACTGCTACTACTGGAACTTAGTACTACTGCTACTACTGCTACCTAGTACTGCTACTACTGATACCTAGTACTGCTACTACTGATACCTAGTACTGCTACTACTGATACCTAGTACTGCTACTACTGGAACTTAGTAGTACTGCTACTACTGGAACTTAGTACTACTGCTACTACTGCTACCTAGTACTGCTACTACTGCTACTACTACTACCTAGTGCTGCTACTACTGCTGCTACTACTGCTGCTACTACTGCTGCTACTACTGATACCTAGTACTACTGCTACTGCTACTACTGCTACCTAGTACTGCTACTACTACTACTTAAATAAAAGCCCGTTACACGGGACCTGCTACTACAACTTGGTACTACTGCAAGTACTATTACTATTGCTACTACTACTGGTCTCTATCTCTCTATCCCTTTTCTTCCTTACCTCTGTGTCTACCACTATTAACATTGACACCCTCCTGTGAGTTTAGGTCGGGTCCGCTACTCCTCCTGCATCGTTTGTGCTAGAACAACCGTTGACCTACCAAAACGATCAGCTCGTTAAGGACATGTGTGCTTGTATATAACTTTTTTCTAGCATTTATAATTTTTAAAAGAAGAAGCTTTAAAAAATCTATCCCTTTCCATTGGAAATGAATGGAGAAATCCTCAGATCTTGTTCCAGAGGGCTCCACTTTGAAAGACTACTCTGTCTGCATACTTTGAGCTACAAGTGTCATTTCAGGCTTAAAATGACGCAAAATCTTTACTCTCTTAAAGTTGTATTCATCTTTTTGATATCTTGTATGGTTTGTTCACTACAGCTGTTTTAGTTTTATGATGTCCGCTGGCCTTTTCGTGAGTTTATAATGGGAGCGGATGAGACAGAATGTTCAGAGTCAGAGCACGTGATGTCATCGCCAGAGTGCAGGCAGCTCCAAATCTCACCTTACAGTTTTCTCTTTAACTCGCTGCCCTGACCACAATTTTAACTCTTCAGGCATCAATTTATGCTAGAAACGTAGGTATTTTTGTTGTGGTTCCTCACATGTGCTTATGAAATCCCTCGGACTTGTAGTTTTGTCTCTGTGCCCTTCCAAAGGACAAGAGTGACAGGGTCTCCTCCATAGACATCCAATATAAAGTCTCATCCACATGTCTTGATCAGACAGGGAGGCACCAGTTTTTAAACTTGCCAAAGTGGTCACTTTTTTAAACCTTATCCATACAAAAAATATATCAAATTGCTCAGAAATGCCTTCTAGCGCTGAGGGTCAGGTTATTTTGCCGATAGGACCTATAGTTTTGTCTCTAGGGAGGTTTGTTTGAGGCCAAGATATTCACGCTCTCTGTATAGAAGAGCTGGGTAACTAGGCAATGTTAATAAACAGGGACCATCAAAGGGACTCTGTCCTCTGTTCTGATTGGCTGACTGTTTCCTCAAGGAGGAAGTGAAAGTAGGAGAGGGAGCAGGAGGAGAGGAAGGAAGGAGGAAGAGAGGGAAGAATGAAGGGAAGAAGAGAGAGAGGAGAGGAGGAGGAGAGGAAGATCTGTCAGTCTGTCTGTGATTGGTTCAATTAAAGGTCTATATTAAAATGACTGGAAGCTGTATAGGTAGCTGCTTATTTCCCGACCAACTTAATTGATTTCTGTCTCTCTGAATAGAAGAGCTGGGTAACTAGGCAATGTTAATGAACAGGGACCATCAAAGGACTCCACCCTCTGTTCTGATTGGCTGACTCTTTCCTCAAGGAGGAAGTGAAAGTAGGAGAGGGAGCAGCAGGAGAAGAAGGAAGGAGGAAGGAAAAAAGAATTGGAGGAGGAGAGGAAGGAAGGAGGAAGAGAGGGCAAGATGAAGGGAAGAAGAGAGAGAGGAGAGAAGAGGAGGAGGAGAGGAAGATCTGTCAGTCTGTCTGTGATTGGTTCAATTAAAGGTCTATATTAAAATGACTGGAAGCTGTATAGGTAGCTGCTTATTTCCCGACCAAACACACACAGAGACACAGACACACACACACACACACACAAATTACAAAATAAAAGCCCCATGTATTAATCTTAGGTTGAGAAAGGCTTCTCAAGAGCTCTCTGGACCCAAATTCAAACCACAGACAGTTAATGCACCTTAACAGGGAATTCAGGATGAGGCTGATTTTTCAAGATAAAATCCCTCAATATCCCTCTTATGTTCTATCCAACCTTATGTTTCAAAATAAAAGCCCACACACAAACCTTTCACTGCAGGATGTGACACCCAGCTTCTTGAGCCTTCTTGACCTTCTTTAACCTTAAAATGCTCAACGGTTTTAATACATAATAGAGCGGTATTCAACTTTTACATCCCATTCATACATATTAGACAATTTGAAACTTTCCCATCTATGATTCAGCTATGTACTAACTTCAGTTCTCATTTAGCTATGTATTTTTTTTTGCTTTTGACAAACTCATTTCAACTTGTAGTTTCACTGTGTAACAACGTTCAGCTTTTTAACAAAGGATTTCAACTCTCATCAGCTTCCATGTTCTTAAGCAGTTAAATGCAGTCCAATTGAGCTTCAACACTTTTAAGACATTTGAATTAAGCTTCTTTAGCATTTTCTGCCAGGTTTATCAATTGTTTCTGTGTTTCAGCTTCTTTGAGCATTTCAATTAAGCTATTTTTTTTTTTTTGCAGTATTTAGCGCCTTTTTAAAATACATTTCAGCTCCTTCAAGTATTTGAATTAAACTCTTGAGTTTTCTACAATTTTTTGGATCTTTTTTTGCATTTCAGCTTATTAATGCATTTGAATTAAGCTTTTTTTGCAGTTGTTTCTTCAATTCAGCTTCTTTGGCAATGTTTTGCAACCTTTTGTAGCATTTCAGCTAATTTATGCATTTCAGTTAAGCATTTCCAGCATTCACACGCATGTTCCGTAGGAAATGCAATTTTTCTAGTTAGTGTGAATGCTGGAAGCATTCACACTCTTGAAATCCAAATCTTTATTAGTGTGAATGCTGGAAGCATTCACACTCTTGAAATCCAAATCTTTATTATTGGTGTGAATGCTGTGAAGCATTCACACTATATGTTCTTCTGTGATTTTTGAGTCCCGTTTTTTCGTAAACTAACTAGTTCCACAGTTTTCAACGTAGAAACATCATTCAAAGCTTCAAATATTCCTCTCAATTTGGAATATTATGCTATTATTCAGAATTTTCATAACCTTCATACTTTTCAAGATATTCCAAGTTTTCCAGGAAATTTTTCCCCATTCAAATGAATGGACGGAATGTTCAAAATGTCCCCATTTTCACACTTTTTCAAGGTTTTTCAACTGTTAACTTCTCATTCATACTTTCAGCTAGAAACTTCATTCAAAATGGAAAAGATTCCACATCTTTCCTTCTCTATTCATATTATTCAACATTCAAATCCCATTAAAACTCTTCAATCTATTCAGCTTTCCTTGAAACTTTGTTACAATGAAAGTCAATGAGAAAATCATTCAAATTCACTGATCTTCAACCTCTTCCCACTCATTCATACATTCACGTAGAAACGCCATTCCACCTTTAAAATGTTCAGAAATCTTTCGACTCTTTCCAGTGAATTCAACTTTTTCACATCTCTTATACTTTTCACACAATCTCGATTCAAGTACCATGTCGTTATCAGCCTGAATTTTGAGTTTATAATGGGTTTCAATGGGACGGAATGTTGGCAGCTAGAGTGGAGAGGACCAACTGACAGAGTGCGAACTGACTTCAAAATCATCTGAAGGATTTGTCTTCAACTCGCTGTATCTCCCACAATTTTCACTCTACATATGTAATTTTTTCAGAAGTTGTAGAAAAACTTGTTGTGCCGCTCATGTCCAACTTTGAAAGCAAACAGACTTTCACAGCTGGTACAGTGGGCTTGAGAATGAGAGGTGTCCCAGTCAACTGCCGCATAGACTCCCATGTTAAAAAAGTACTGCAGGTTCAAGCAAGAGGCAGACAGGTGGACATTTCTACACTGCTGCTGTGAAGCCATTTTTGACAGTAGACGCACAAATCTCGGACATCATCTTCAGGAGGATCTTATCTCTCTAACAATACGTTTACTTTGGCACTGAGAGTTACGGTCTGTTCGTTAGGAGCAGGAGAAGCAGAGTTGCGCTCCAGGTTAAAACTCAATGAGATCAATTTCAATTTCAATTTCAATTTGCTTTATTGGCATGACTGCAGAACAATATTGCCAAAGCATCATACATATAACATAACAATCATCCCAATACATATAACATATCAATCACCCCCATACATTTCATTATAGAATTCGAGTATAAACTAATCAAAGTATCTGTGTTTGTGTAAAAAAAAAAGAAGAAAGAAATGTATATAGTAAAAAATAAAATAAATAAATAAAACAGTGTGTGTGTTGTAAATACTAAAAATAGAATAAACAAAACAGTAAGTGTGCGTGTGTGTTAAAAAAAAGGTATATATATATTAAAAAGTTAAAACAAAATAAATAAATAAAACGATAAGTGAGTGTGTGTGTGTGTGTGTTAAAAAAAAGTATATATACATTAAAAAGTTAAAACTAAATAAATAAAACGATGAGCGTGTGTGTGTGTTAAAAATAAAAATATCTAAAAAAGAATTAAATTAAAATAAATAAATGAAACAGTAGAATGTGTGTGTGTATATAGTTATATTAATAGATTAAAAAAATCAAGTATAAAATGTAAAACAAAAGACCAAACAATTAAAGTAAAAATAATTTTTAAATTTGTACAATTATTTGTCAGTCTGAGGTTCCACTGGTTGTCCTCACTTCATGGCATGTGGAGACATATTTTGCAGCAATTATTTGACATTTGGGCATTTCTCCCAGTAAATAGGGGAGTTTCTGTGTGTCTGATAGGGATTCGAATTCGGGGTGTATTTGGGCAATGTTTGCAAAGTGTTTTTCTCTTAGTGGTTCATATTTGGGGCATGAGGTTAGAAAGTGTACCTCTGTCTCTACCTGTCCTGTGTCACACTGGGAGCAGAGTCTGTCTTCCTGTGGTAGCCAGCTCTGTCTGTAGCGACCCTTTTCTATGGCCAGGCTGTGTTCACTCAGCCTGTATATTGTCATAATTTTTTCTTAGTTTAGGACATTTTATTGTCCTCAGGTAATTTGCCAGTGTGAATTCTCTTTTAGGGTCAGATAACATTGTGATTTACTTTGTGTTTTGGTTGTTTCTTTCCAGTATTCAATATATTTTTCTTTCTGCTTGTTAATAATTTGGTTTGGTCTGTTTGAGTTGGTGTTGCTGTCCTGAGGCTGTTGGGGACTTGTTACTGCAGAGAGCCTCAGGACCAGCTGGCTGAGGGACTCTTCTCTGGTTTCAGCTCCTGGTATGTTAGGGCTTTGTGATGGTATGTCTGGGGGTTAACTGATTTTAAGTGGTTGTAAAATTTAAGTGATCTTTTCTGTATTTTTAGTAATAGGGTATTGGCCGAGCTCTGCTCTGCACAGGTTATTTGGTGTTTTTCTCTGCACCTGCAGGATGCTCTTACAGAACTCAGTATGGAAAGATTCTATGATTGTTTTGTCCCATTTGTCAAATTCATTATTAAGTTTTGGCCCCCAGATTTCGCTACCATATAGAATTATTGGTTCTAGTACAAATTGGAAAATTTTAAGCCAGATTTCAATTGGAATATATATTTTAATGTTTCTTTTTATTGCGTAGAAAGCTCTCCTTGCTTTGTCTCTCAGATCTTTCACAGCCATGTTGAAGTTCCCTGTGTATGTAATGTTGAGGCCAAGGTAAGTATAGTTTTTTGTATGTTGTAATTTAGTGGTGTCTAAATAAAAATTGTGTGAAATCTGATTTCTGTGTTGTTTCTGAAAGATCATTATCTTAGTCTTTGTTGTGTTTACTGTCAGGGCCCAGGTCTGACAGAATCTCTGCAGGAGGTTAAGGTGCTGCTGCAAACCTTCTTTAGTAGGTGAGAGCAACACTAAGTCATCTGCATACAGCAGACCTCTGATCTCTGTGTCGTTCAGGAGGAGTCCAGGTGCCGTGGAACTCTCTAATTGGTTTGCTAATTTCATTGATATATAGATTAAAGAGAATTGGACTTAGATTGCATCCCTGCCTCACTCCCCGGCCCTGGGAGAAGAATGCTGTTTGTTTGTTTCCAATCTTTATGGCACATTCACTTTTTGTATACATGTTTTTAATCAAGTCATATGTTTTTCCTCCAATGCCACTTTCAAGTAGCCTAAAGAAAAGGCCCTCGTGCCAGATGGAATCAAAGGCTTTTTGGAAGTCAACAAAGCAGGCATATACTTTTCTTTTCTTAATGTTTAGTTCTTGATCAATTAGAGTCTGGAGATCAGCTCTCTAAGCCTGTCTAAGTCAGACAGCTTTTAGCATCGCCATGGAAACCTGGGAATGCTGGCTCAGCACACAGCTGATTGAGATGATGTAATGCAGAAAACTCATTAAACAAGGCCCTTCACTACATCCTCCAGCACCTGGACTCTCCAGGAAAGTCCACCAGGATCCTGTTAGTGGACTCTGTCTTCAACAAAATTATTCCAGCTCTGCTCCAGGACAAGTTCTCCCAGCTGATCATGCCTGCAGGTGTATCACAGACTTACTGTCCAGCAGCAAGCGCCACGTGAACCTGGGAAAACACGTTTCTGACTCCAGGACCATCACTCAGTGGTTCCCTTCAGGGCCGTGTTCTTTCTCCTCTGATCTTTGCCCTTAACACCAACAGCTGCACCTCCAGTCACCAAACCACAGAGCTCCTGCAGTGTGCAGAGGACACCACCTGCACTGGGCTCATCTCTTGTGGGGATCAGTCTGCCCACAGGTTGGAAATTGACCATCTGGGGTCCTGCAGAGATGCTCACAAGTCTTTGACCACAAGTCAACACATTCCCCCCTCTCAAACCAGTGTAACATTATAACTAAATCAAACTGTAAGATAGGGCCTCACAATCAGTGTGCCCACAGGTGGGAGATTGACTATCTTGGGTCAGTATTCCAGCAAGAGGCCAGCTGCACCCATCTCCATCAGTCCGTGCAACTCCACACATTGGAGTCATTCTGCTCACCCAGGACCTCCAGTTGGAGTTGATACGCTTATGTCACCTTTCATACCCCTTTCTAAATATTTCAGGTCATATCTTCACAAAACTTGGGGGAGTTTCTCACATTTCTTAAACTTCTTCATGGCTTTCAGCTAAAGACTACATTCAAACCGTAAAATGTTCTACATTTATCAGGGCAGTTTGAAGTGACTTTAAAATCTTATTCATATTTTTTAGAACATTTCCCATGTTTCCAAGATTTCATAGTCCTTCAGCTACTTTCTGCACATTAAAGCCAGCAATTCAGTGTAGCGTCAGCTTATCAACAAAACTTTCCACATCTTTCATACATTTCTACTATTCAAATTTGTTCAAGACAGCAGTGCAGTGTAGCGTCAACTTTTCAACAGTTCTTTAAACCTTCCACATCTTTCATACATTTGTACTATTCAGATTTGTTCAAGACAGCAGTGCAGTGTGGCGTCAGCTTTTCAACAGTTCTTTAAACCTTCCACATCTTTCATACATTTGTACTATTCAGATTTGTTCAAGTCAGCAGTTCAGTGTAGCGTCAGCTTTTCAACAAAAGCTTCCAGATCTTTCATACATTTCTACTGTTCAACTTTTTTCAAGCTAGCATTTCAGTGTAGCGCAAGCCATTCAGCAGACAGCATTCACACCGCAATTTCTTCAGAAATTGCTTTTCTAGTTATTATTATTGGTGTGAATGCTGTAAAGCATTCACAACCTATGTTCTTCTGTGAAAAAAATTCTTTATTATTATTATTCTTATTATTCCGCCGTTTTTTCATAAACTAACTAGTTCCACAGTTTTCAACGTAGAAACGTCATTCAAAGTTTCAAATATTCCTCTCAATTTGAATTACTATGCTATTATTCAGAATTTCCATAACCTTCATACTTTTCAAGATATTCCAGGTTTTCCAGGAAATTTTTCCCATTCAAATGAATGGACGGAATGTTCAAAATCATTCAACTTCACTCAATCTTCAACCTCTTCCCACTCATTCATACATTCACGTAGAAACGCCATTCCACCTTTAAAATGTTGAGAAATCTTTCAACTCTTTCCAGTGAATTCAACTTTTTCACATCTCTTATACTTTTCACACAATGTCGATTCAAGTACCATGTCGTTTTCAGCCTGAATTTCGAGTTTATAATGGGTTTCAATGGGACGGAATGTTGGCAGCTAGAGCACGTGATGTCATCGCCAGAGTGGAGCCAGCTTGAAAACTAATCACGAAAAAATAATTTTGAAATCGCTGGCCTGGCCACAATTTTAACTCTAAGGGCATGAAATTATACTAGAAACGTGCGTATTTTTGTTGTGGTTCCTCACGTGTGTTTAGTAAATCCCTCGGACTTATAGTTTTGCTCTGTGTCCTTCCAAAGGACAAGAGTGACCGAAAATCCTCCATTGACAGCAATTATAAATCCAGCTGAAATTTAGTCACCGGATCATTATGAACCAGTTTTTCAACTCGCCAAATGGGTCCCTTTTTCAACTCTATCCACACAAAAAATATATCACATCGTTCAGCAAAGGCCTTGTCGCGCTCACGGTCAGGTCATTTCGCCGATACGACCTACAGTTTTGTCTCTAGGGAGGTTTGTTCGAGGCCAAGTATTGACATATTTTCCAATTTGTCTGTATAGGATAACTGACAAAGATCAAAGGCAGACACACACGCACACGCATTCTCTCTCTATCTCACGCACACACACAAACTTGGTCCTGTATTCTGATTGGTGGACAGACATTGAGCTATTTCCTTAATGAAATTCAGTGTACTGCATGCAGAGTACTGCCTCTGCTCTAATACTACAGTGTACTACTACTACTGGTAGTACTACTGACCCACACAGAGGTACACAAACAGACATAGACACATACACAAATGCACACACACACTTCTCTTCATTGGGAAACAGTTGGCTCTCTGTGTCTCACAGTCTTATTGTCCACCTCTCGTTGTCTCATGGTCCATCTCACATCCTTATTGCTAGTCTATTACTGCTACTACTGGAACTTAGTACTACTGCTACTACCTAGTACTACTACTACTGCTACCTTGTACTGCTACTACTGCTACATCTGATACCTAGTACTACTAATACTGCTACTACTGATACCTAGTACTACTGATACCTAGTACTGCTACTACTGCTACCTAGTACTGCTACTACTGATACCTAGTACTACTAATACTACTACTACTGGAACTTAGAACTACTGCTACCACTGATACCTAGTACTACTGATACCTAGTACTACTACTACTGCTACTACTTCTACCTAGTACTGCTACTACTGATACCTAGTACTACTACTACTGCTACTACTGCTACCTAGTACTGCTACTACTGATACCTAGTACTACTACTACTGCTACTACTGATACCTAGTACTACTGATACCTGGTACTACTACTACTGCTACTACTGCTACTACTGATACCTAGTACTACTGATACCTGGTACTACTACTACTGCTACTACTGCTACCTAGTACTGCTACTACTGATACCTGGTACTACTACTACTGCTACTACTGATTACCTGGTACTACTGATACCTGGTACTACTACTACTGCTACTACTGCTACTACTGATACCTAGTACTACTGATACCTGGTACTACTACTACTGCTACTACTGCTACCTAGTACTACTAATACTGCTACTACTGCTACTACTGATACCTAGTACTACTGATACCTAGTACTACTACTACTGCTACTACTGATACCTAGTACTACTGCTACTACTGCTGCTACCTAGTAATGCTACTACTGCTGCTACTGCTACTACTACTACTGCTACTACTAGTGCAACTTAGTACTACTGCTACTACTGCTGCTAATACTGCTACTAGGTGCAACTTAGTACTACTGCTACTACTTCTAGCTCTGCTCCAGGACAAGTTCTCCCAGCTGATCATGCCTGCAGGTGTATCACAGACTTACTGTCCAGCAGCAAGCGCCACGTGAACCTGGGAAAACACGTTTCTGACTCCAGGACCATCACTCAGTGGTTCCTTTCGGGGCCGTGTTCCCCTCTGATCCCCGCCCTTAACACCAACAGCTGCACCTCCAGTCACCAAACCACAGAGCTCCTGCAGTGTGCAGAGGACACCAGCCTCAGTGGGCTCATCTCTTGTGGGGATCAGTCTGCCCACAGGTGGGAGATTGACCATCTGGGGTCCTGCAGAGATGCTCACAAGTCTTTGACCGCAAGTCAACACATCCCCCACTCTCAAACCAGTGTAACATCATAACTAAATCAAACTGTAAGGTAGGGCCGCACAATCAGTGTCCCCACAGGTGGGAGAATGACCATCTTGGGTCCTGGAGCAGCCAGATCAATCTGGAGCTCAATGATCTGAAGACAGTGGAGATGGGCCAGTATTCCAGCGCCAGCTGCACCCATCTCCATCAGTCTGCGCCACTCCACACTGTGGAGTCATTCTGCTCACCCAGGACCTCCAGTTGGAGTTGATACGCTTATGTCACCTTTCATACCCCTTTCTAAATATTTCAGGTCATATCTTCTCAACACTTGGGGGAATTTCTCACATTTCTTAAACTTCTTCATGGCTTTCAGCTAAAGACTACATTCAAACATTCAGTAAAATGTTCTACATTTATCATGGCAGTTTGAAGTGACTTTAAAATCTTATTCATATTCTTTAGAACATTTCCCATGTTTCCAAGATTTCATAGTCTTTCAACTACTTTCTGCACATTAAAGCCAGCAATTCAGTGTGGCGTCAGCTTTTAAACGAAACCTTCCAGATCTTTCAAACATTTGTACTATTCAGATTTGTTCTAGACAGCAGTGCAGTGTGGCGTCAGCTTTTAAACGAAACCTTCCACATCTTTCATACATTTCTACTATTCAACTTTGTTCAAGACAGCAGTGCAGTGTGGCGTCAGCTTTTAAACAAAACCTTCCACATCTTTCATACATTTCTACTGTTCAACTTTTTTCAAGCCAGCATTTCAGCGTAGCGCAAGCCATTCAGCAGACAGCATTCACACCGCAATTTCTTCAGAAATTGCTTTTCTAGTTGGTGTGAATGCTGTAAAGCATTCACAACATATGTTCTTCTGTGAAAAAAATTCTTTATTATTATTAGTGTGAATGCTGGAAGCATTCACACTCTTGAAATCCAAATCTTTATTATTATTCTTTTTATTCTTCTTCCGTACGTTTTTCGAGTGCTAACTACTTCTGCAAACTTTGTGCTATAAAAACCATTCAACTATTAAAATGTTCAGCTCTTTAAGGACATTTCTGCTATTACAGTAACTTTTTTGTATCTTTTAAATTGTTTAAAATATTCAGGTTTTTTCAAATATTTTCTGCCATTCAAATGAATTGAAAAATCTTCAAATCCTCGTTCAGCTTCTTCAACTTTCAAAGCTCACTACTTCTGCATACTTTCAGCTACATTCATCATTCCACCTTTAAAATATAGATAAATCTTTCAGCTATTAAACTTGTATTCAGCTTTTTGATATCTTCTACGGTTTTTTCACAGCAGCTGATTTAGTGACATGAAAATTTCTGGTGATTTCAGACTTTATAATGGGAGCGAATGGGACGGAATGTTGGCAGCTAGAGTGAGAGGACCAACTGACACAGTGGGAATTCACTTCACAAAAGTCTCAAAAGTTTGTCCTCAACTCGCTATATCTCCCACAATTTTCACTCTACACGCGTGATTTTTTCAGAGGTTGTAGAAAAACTTGTTGTGCCGCTCATGTGCGACTTTGAAAGCAATCGGGCTTACGGAACTCGCACAGTCAGCTTGGAAGTGGGAGCATGGTCGACCAACTGCCGCATAGACTCCAATAGAAAATCAGACCTGAAGATTCGGTGGGAAGGTAGAAAGTCGGTCGTTTTTACATCGCTGCCGTGGCCACAGTTTTCGCACTAGAAACACGAAACTCACACAGGATCTTCAGGCGGATCTTGTGTCTCTCACGGTACGTTTTCTTCGGCGATGCGAGTTACGGTCTGTTCTGTAGGAGCCGGAGAAGCAGAGCAGCGCTTCAGGTCTGAACCCAGTGAGATCAGCTGTTTGAGCCTGTCTAAGTCAGACAACTGTTAGTATCGCCATGGCAACCCTGGACTCTGGGCACACAGCTGATTGAGAATGATGAAATCAGTGCATTTTTTAAAGTGCTAACTACTCCTGCATACTTTGTGCTAGAAAAACCATTCAACTATTAAAATGTTCAGCTGTTTAAGGACATTTAGGCTTGTCTACAACTTTTTGCTATCTTATGGTTTTTAAAATATTCAGATTTAAAATCATCTTCAACTTTCAAAGCTAACTACTCCTGCATACTTTGTGCTAGAAAAACCATTAAAATATTAAAATATTCAGCTCTTTAAGGACAGTTAGGCTTGTATACAACTTTTGCTATCTTTCATGGTTTTTAAAATATTCAGGTTTAAAATCCTCTTCAGCTGTCAAAGCTAACTAATTCTGCATACTTTGTGCTTGAACAACCATTCAGCTATTAAAATGTTCAGCTCTTTGAGGACATTTAGGCTCGTATACAACTTTTGGTATCTTTTGTGGTTTTTAAAATATTCAGATTTAAAAATCGTCTTCAACTTTCAAAGCTAACTACTCCTGCATACTTTGTGCTAGAAAAACCATTCAACTATTAAAATGTTCAGCTCTTTAAGGACATTTAGGCTTGTATACAACTTTTGGTATCTTTTGTGGATTTTAAAATATTCAGATTTAAAATCCTCTTCAACTTTCAAAGCTAACTAATTCTGCATGCTTTGTGCTAGAACAACCATTCAGATATTAGGACATTTAGGCTTGTATACAACTTTTGCTATCTTCTATGGATTTTAAAATATTCAGGTTTTTTCAAATATTTTTTGCCATTCAAATGAATGGAAAATCTTCAAATCCTCTCCAACTTTAAAAGCTAACTACCTCTGCATACTTTGTGCTAGAAAAACCATTGAACTATTAAAATGTTCAGCTCTTTAAGGACATTTAGGCTTGTATATAATTTTTGCTATTTTATGGTTTTTAAAATATTCATCTTTTTTCAAATATTCTTTACAATTAAAGTGATTTTTAAAGTGATTAAAGTGATTATTACAGTGGAGATGGGTAGCCACACTAAGCTATTCGACTAAACAGGCATTTAAGTCATCCTGTTGTAGTGCCTAATTTCAGAGGATCATAACATATCGAGCGTGGAATTAAGCTACAGATGCTCCGGTTCAACATGACACCAACGTTTTCCTTGGATGGCTACGACAAAGGTGAGAAACATTCCAGCAACACACTAGGTAAGCTATGTTTTTAGACCAGCCGAAACGTCGATTGGTACGTCGTAAAACATACCGTAAAAAAACGAATACGGCTGAAAAGACAGGTAGTCAATCTAACAGTCCGGAGTTCACCTTTGACCTGTCTGCTGTGAAGTGGCTAAGGAAATTAAATACAAACAAATAATGTATTTGTAATCTACCTCAATGTATTGAGGTAGATTGGTGTACACTAGCGATTACATGATTAAGGCAGTAGGCAGGATGTGCAATAATATAGTGAAAAAAATGCTTGGAGAATGCAAATAGAAATATGTAACTTCAGCGAGATATTTTATATCAGTGTGGTTGCAGGCTACTTATTAGTTTGACATCCCTGCTGTATATACATATACAAATAAAGCCCACAAACATTATTGGCTGTGGACCCCAGGAAGAGCAGCTAATAATTTTTTTGCATTGGGTAATGGGGATCCTAATAAATCAAATCAAACACTCAATGGCCATTCCATCATATACACCTTGCTGGTACCTGTATTCTGACATGTAAAAAATTAACTATTAAAAATTAAAATTAACTAATTAATTAAGAAAGCAATAAAGTTCATAAGTTTGTCTCACCATTGTCAACAACAAATAACCTGTTATTAATTTTCGGCTGCAACCAGGGTCTGAAATTAACCTTTTGGAATTTCACTCATATCCTGTTTATTATTTCCACAATAAACTTCACGAGGAAGTATTCATAACAGTAAAAGCATCAATACCACACAGTAAAAGTACTTTGTATTATACTGCATTACAATTATTACATATTAAGTATGTAGGTATAATCAGGAAAATGTGCTATAATTATTAAAACTAAAGAACTCCCCTCTCCTCTTCTCTCTCTCCCTCTGAGTGTCCATTAACACATCTATAAATATCTGTACCATTTTTCATTCAGTCTATGGCAAAATTACCTTTACTGTCTGTACCTCTGTGTGTATAGCCTACTGTGTAGGCTGCCTCCCTCTGCTCTCTCTGTCCTTCTCTCTCCCCCAAATAATAATTAACAGAACAATCCATAATTAACAGAACAAACACTGAGAAGCTGGACATACCCTTTGACGCACTGCATGTGATAAATGTTAACATTGTCTAAACTTTTTGCGTGGACGCTAACATTTCCAACTGTTCTTGAACGTCTCATCGTTCCAGTGCATGACGGTTGGTTACAGTTGCTCCTCCATTCTGCGCTGTCCGTCTAACTGGTAGGTAATGTAGCAGTTAGCCTCCCTCCTAACTGTTAACATTTTGAACGGTAGAGAGACAGGTTTGGCGTTTTAAAGTTACAGTTAGCGTTGTTTCTAACCCATACAGACATTAATCAAGAGCCAAAGGGCCAAATACTTCCCCTGTGTAGCGTAATATTATTATTGGCTAACTAAAATTAGCGACGATGCTAGCGTTAGCATCGCCGCTAATGGTAGCAGTTAGCTAATCTAACTGACAACAGAGAGGCTCGTTTCTAGTTGTCCAGTATGAACAAACTTACTTACTGTCTCACTAACGTTATAACAATTTATTCTGTGACATTTTCAGCTGAATCTTACAGCCAGATGATTTTTAATGGGCAAAATTTGGCCATTTACTCTTAGTTTTGTTTATATGCCTGCTAGTTTGAACCCACTAGCTGTCAGATGCATGCTGACACAGACAATATTAACATATTGTGTCCTTTCTCAGACAAACAGAACATTAAACAGTCCCTGCACTTTGGTTGGTAAGTAGAAATATTTAACTCAAGCTTACATGAGACAACAAGGGACTGTGGATGTTTAGCATCCTTGGCCACTGATAGATGATCTACATCAGTTGTTGTCACAGAGGGGTCCTTGATGGGGATTCAGAAGGTCCCCAGCAAAAAGGGGAATACTCTAAAAGCAGAAATCCTATTAGATGGGGGACCCTGGGAACAAAATCTGGGGGTCAGTGATGTAATTTGTGATAGTTTAGGGGTCCCTGATGTGAAAAAGTTTGAGAACCACTGATCTACATTATATAATGCTTCATTGTATGTACTGTGCTTTAAAAGCTGTCATTGCATATGCACAAGTCTGAAGAGTCAATAAGACATATTGAAGAAATTACATTCCTGCCTTCTTAAGTCAGTAGTACCACTAAACTAAGAGACTTATGTATTTATGTTCTGTATTTAAGACATTTTAATTTCCTGAACATTTAATAGACTTGTCCTTCCTGAAAGTATGTAATGGTAAATGAGCAATAACATTTGTTTTCATAAATTTTCTAACAATGTATCTCTCTCTCTCTCTCTTTCTCTCTTTCTTTCTCTCTCTCACCCTCCTTCCACTTCTCCATCTCTAACCGTGGTCCATCCCGACTCCCTGCTGATTCTGAAGTGAGTGTAAGTTCACACATGAATTATGATTATATTTAATTGGTTTACAGTTTAAAATGGCCTCTTTCTGCTTTATGTCTTACACCAACAAAGGAACTGCATAACATTAAGACAGTAAAAAGTAAAGAGGCATTTCATTTTGTCTTTAAAACGTGATTTTTTTATCCTTATAATCTGTGTGAACAGGAATTATATAAATGGATCACATTCTCATAAAAAATGATCCAGATTTAAATGAGAAGTAAGGAGTAACAGATGAGAAGATTGTTCACATTCTTAAAGACACTGTAATGAACTTAGTGAAATGCTCAGACCTCTAAACCACCTTTTACTTTAATTAATAACTTTAATAGCAACATTGTTTTTCACATACTTTGTGCAGTGTTACCTGTGATTAATGTTTTTATATTTTGTTAATATAAGCAGTCATATCTAGTGACCTTGTACAGTAGAAATTAATTATTTTGCTTTAATAAAAATAGCTTTCTGATTAATCTTTTTTTTTGTCTTAAAGGTGTCCTGTGATCCAGCATCTCCCCTCTCCTCTCCATAAAAGCTCTATCTGTCCTGTCTCATCTACAAAGCTCTATCTTGTTGTGAGGAAAACTCTATCTTTCTATCCCTCTACATCTATCACGCTCTATCTAAATTGTGAGGAAAACTCTATCTTTCTATCCCTCTACATCTATCACGCTCTATCTAAATTGTGAGGAAAACTCTATCTTTCTATCCTCTACATCTATCACGCTCTATCTAAATTGTGAGGAAAACTCTATCTTTCTATCCCTCTACATCTATCACGCTCTATCTAAATTGTGAGGAAAACTCTATCTTTCTATCCCTCTACATCTATCACGCTCTATCTAAATTGTGAGGAAAACTCTATCTTTCTATCCCTCTACATCTATCACGCTCTATCTAAATTGTGAGGAAAACTCTATCTTTCTATCCCTCTACATCTATCACGCTCTATCTAAATTGTGAGGAAAACTCTATCTTTCTATCCCTCTACATCTATCACGCTCTATCTAAATTGTGAGGAAAACTCTATCTTTCTATCCCTCTACATCTATCACGCTCTATCTAAATTGAAAAGCCTTTGAAAAGCCTTTGAAAAGCCTTGAAAAGCCTTGAAAAGCCTTTGTGAACAAGTTTGAAAAAGCCTTTGTGAACAAGTTTGAAAAAGCCTTTGTGAACAAGTTTGAAAAAGCCTTTGTGAACAAGTTTGAAAAAGCCTTTGTGAAGAAAACAATTTTGTGAGGAAAAAAAACTTGTGTGGAAAAATTTTTTGTGTGGAAACAAACCTTGTGTGGAAAAACCCAGTTTGACCAGAAAAAACTTGTTTGAACAGAAAACACACATCTCTCTCTCTTTCTTTCTATTCAAGTTACCAGTACTAGTTTCTTTTAAGCATCTGATAATATATTTTAAATTGTCTACTTTTATCACACACATTTGACTGAAAAAATAAAGTAATTTCAAATAGAATCTCATACATTTGCAAACACATAATTTGTTGTAAGTGCTTAATTTAAGTTAGCACTGTTTGGGAAACAATACACATAGGAAGTAATTGGAGTGCAAGTCCATATTTACACTAGAAAAGGTCATATAAGACTGCACACAGCCAGTTTTTGTTTACTCAAGTGTAAGCATATTATATTTGTTGTCTGATTTACTTAGAATATAGATACCCCCTCATTGTGTATATAACTGGTTTGTTGTAAAACTTTTCATATTCTGTAATAAATTAAACCCAAACAGATTCTTTGATTGTGGGTTTTGTATATAAACATAAATATATTAGCCTGTTTCCGGAATTGAATTGACTTTATCACTAAATTTGACATTCATATTTCAATAACTAATAACTCAAATTTACAAACATATTGTCTCAGTAAAGAAAAGTCTGAGCATTAATACAGATAACTTAATATTGTCAAGTTTTACCTTAAACATCTTCACAGACTTGACAAGGATTTCTTTGCAAAACAAATTGGCCACTGTTTATAGTCTTTTCCTTTTTTAATCTATTATAAGTGAATAGTTTGGAAATACATAAACCTGAGCTCCTTTCTTTGAATTAATTTTCAATTCGTAAGTGTTTTTGATTACTAAATACATACAGGTTTTATCTCCTGATTCTGCTACATTAACAGTAATCTTATTAATATTGTGGTTAATATCTTGATTGTGTACAACAAAAGTTAAAGCATTTGTGGTTTTTGAGCACAATAAAAATGCCAAAGAAGAATAAGAGGTCTCAGGCTGCTAACCTGCGCTGGCGTAAGTGGAATGACGTTCACTGTGCAACAACTGAACAAGCAGAAGGTACCGGTCCAGAGATCAGTGGAGAGGTAAACGTCTGTGCAGCATCTCTTGATGAAAGTGTGACACATGGAGGTCAGAGTGACGCACCGAAGCTTTCCTACGCTGATGTTGTAAAAAAAGGTTGTGTAGCAGGTCCTTCTAATATTCACCAGGTAAACCAGGTAAAGCTCAAAAGTCATGAGCCATGTGTCCCACAGGTGTCTTATGCAGACATGGTAAAGAGAACATTGCAGAGTAATGATCAGTCTGTGGTGGGATCTCACTGTGTAACCGTGGTAGATCAGCAAATACAACATCTCCGTGCATCTCACAGCCAGGCATCTCATATATATGGTACGTCTAGAAATAAGCAGTGCACCTGCAATTCACTAACATTTCTTGCATTCCTTCATGAGAATGAAGCCATGAGAAGAGCAGACATGGACCTTGTGTTGAAGAAGGGTAATGCAATGTACAATGAGGTCAGAAAAACAGTTGAATTTGACCATTTGACCACTGATGAGCTCCCTGATATAGTTCATGCACGCAGAGAAATATATCGTGTGGACATGAGACAACTTTCGAGGTACGGCACATTTGGAGCACCTTTACCTGGAGCAGTCGATACTTTCCTGGACCTTGAGGCTGGACTGTGCTGCTTGTTATCAGACGTACAGTACGCGTTGCTGCTGATGAGACAGTTGTGTATCGCAGTGTTCAGAACCAGATCAGGCAGATATGGTTTCTTTGATCCCCACTCCAGAACAGCCAAAGGTTTGCCCTTACCCCTGGATTCACGCACTCCTGGTACTGCTGTCATGCTGACATTCCCACGTCTCAGTGATATGATTGACAGGCTCACAAAGTGTCACAAGATATTGGGCACACAGTCCTCCTGTACCTATGAGTTGCAGCCTGTGAAGTTTGACAGTCTAAACACAGCCAACCTGAATGATGCTATCATAGAGACCGATAGTCAGCCTACACACACTGCTGCTGGATTGACCACCCTGCTGAATGAGTCAAGACCAAGTGCTTCTAAAATAAACAGTGTTGTCACTGATTCCTCTGAAAACAATTTACATGAAGTATACACTGACATGGAAACTGAGCAAGAACCCCCAGGCTTCATTTCTGTCACATCACACTTTGCTCCTCAAAGTGAGTCAAACATAAATGCTCCAAAGATAAACACTGATGTAACTGGTGTCTCCGATAACATTTTACACGTCTCCACTGAAATGGAAACTGAACAAGAACCATTGAGCCAATTCAGTTTGAAATCTCCCACATCACATGATGCTCCTCACAATGAATCCAACTTATCTGTTCCAATAATAAATACTGTGACCGGTGATAATGTTGTTCATGACATCTCCTGTAAACTGAAAAAACTTAGTAAACAGGAAAGGCAAAAATACAAGAGGAGACTAATGCTCTCTGAAAAGGTATCACAAAGAAAGGAGAATCAAAAAAGGAAAGAAAAGCAAAGGTATGCCACTGATGGAACATACAAAGCAAAGAAAATATCTTGCTCAAAAAGGAATTATTCTAATGAAGAGTTTAAACAAAGAAAACAAGAGTCTGCTACCAACCACTATCGAAGCAATCCTATAGTACAAAAAAAGAAAAAAAATGATATAAAAATGAAATACAGAGAAAAGGTTGACTTCAGGCAGAAACAAAAAGAGCACATGAGAAACTCTTACAGAAACAATCCTGACTTCAGAGAGAGTTACAAACAGTATTTGAAAAATTGCTACAGAAAAAGTGGAGAATATAAAAAGAAAAAACAGCAGTATATTACTAAACGATACAGAGAAAGTCCCGAATTCAGACGGAGGCAAATGGAATATATTACTAAAGCTTACAGAGAAAGTCCAGAATTCAGACAGAAGCAGCGATCTTTTATCACTGAGAGATATGCACGTGACCATGCGTTCAGGCTGCGACACAGAGAACTGATGAGACAAAGAATGAGAGACAGGTATAAGAACAATGTTTCATTCAGGAGTTTGCATAACATGAGATGTGCAACCAAAATAAAAAGGAAATACAGATGGATAAATAGACCAGCAAGTGAGAGTGACAACACTTTAATCAAAGAGGCCATATCACTTTTCAGATCACGAATAAAAGCTGGCCCCACTTATGTCTGCACTGTGTGTCATAAAGCGTCCTTTCCAAACCAAGTCCAACCCTGCACAAGGTCAAACTATGCCAAAAATCCAGATGTGGTTGCAGCATGCCTGACAGGAAAGTACGTTCATGTTTGTGATGATAGCTGTATAAGTGAACAGTGCAAGGTGCCTGATGAGAGAAAGAGGGAATGGATTTGCTCGACATGTCACAGCCATCTTAGAAACGGAGAGATGCCAAAGCTCGCTGTAGCTAACAACCTGGAGCTTGCTGACATTCCACCTGCGTTGTCTGACCTCAACATACTGGAGAGACATCTCATCGCCAAGTGCATAACGTTTGCCAAAATCATTCCTCTTCCTAAAGGCCGACAGAGAGCCATACATGGTAATGTGATATGTGTCCCGTCTGAGGTACAGGAAACAGTCAATGCTCTGCCCCGACTGAGAAGTGAGTCTCAGGTGATGAGAGTCAAACTGAAGAGACGACTGTCTTACAAAGGTCATCAGCTGTTTCAGACTGTTAACTGGTCTAAACTAGTGCAAGCACTGAAAACTCTGAAAGATATTCACCCTGGCTATACAGACGTGACTATAAGAGATGAGGCTGAATTATGTGATCCAACACTTCCTGATTATGATGATGATGATGATGATGATAACATGGAGGAAGACGATTATGATGCAGATGATTTGATGGAAATAGACAGGTGTGAGAGTGATGCACTGTGTGAGGCAGAAAATAAACCTGAAAATGAGCAACAAAACAATGACATGCTGGTTTGTGATGAAAGTCAACCAGAGGAACAGACAGATGATCCAGAACAGGAAGGTGACATGCCTAATGGTGGTGTTGCTCTTGAATCATGCCTTCAGCCACGTGATGTTTCAGAGGACATTTTATCTTTCAGTGAAGGGATTTATTCTGTGGCACCAGCAGAGGGAAACAGTCCAGTCAGCTTCTTCAAGACCCCGAGACTTGAATCCTTAGCTTTCCCGTGTCAGTTTCCAAACGGCTTGAATACACTGGATGAACAGAGAATTTATAGATTAACACCTAGCAGTTATTTCAAAACAAGGCTTTTTGGTGTTGATGATCGGTTTGCCAGAGACTCTAACTACATGTTCTTTGCTCAGTTTGTGACTGAAATACACTTGGCCACTTCCAGCATGACGATACAGCTACGTAAAGGAAAACCTTTCACCAGAGATGGACGCAAAATAACCTCAGGAATGTTGCAAGACAAACAAGAGGTAGAGAGACTGGTTCGAAATAAATCGCGATTCGCTTTATGCAGCCAATTCAGCGCACGCCAGCATACTGGGAGAAAACCACTAGAGATCTGTTTGCCATGATAAGACAGTTGGGAACTCCTACATTCTTCTGCACATTTTCTGCAGCTGAGATGCGCTGGCCTGAGGTGATCGAAGCAATAAAAACTCAGCAAGGTGAGCAGGTTAATTTTGATGAGCTGGACTGGTCCACCAAGTGTGACATCCTGAGAAGCAATCCTGTTACAACGATGCGCATGTTTGACAAACGTGTTGAGGCCTTGTACAGAGATGTAATCTTGTCTCCGCTTACAGCCGCTTAGCAAAGTTGTTGACTACTTTTACCGATTAGAGTTTCAGCACAGAGGAAGCCCACATATACACTGCTTGTTATGGGTTGAAGGAGCACCTGTGTTTGAGGAAGACAGTGACCAGACTGTGTGTGATTTTGTGTCCAAATACATCACAGCTCAGCTACCTGACCCACATACACAACCTGAACTGTACAAGAAGGTAACTGAACTGCAAATACACAGCAAAATCACTTTCGAGGACGTGTTTCAAAGGTGCCAGCTCTGGATGTCGCTTTGGCTTCCCAAAACCAGTGTCAAACAGAACCATGATAACAAGACCTGTAAGTAATGATGTCAATGTCGATGATGATGACGATGATGATCGATGATGATAACGATGATGATAAAGATGATTCACGGCAACTGGAAACAGCAAAGGCAAAACTGGCACCACTGAACCTGCTGCTGAATGAACCTGAAATTGCCTCCCTGAGTTTAGAGCAGCTCCTGGCTCGATGTAATTTAACACTGAGTGAATATGAACGATACCTTCACATGATGACCAAGTCCAGCGCGAGTGATAATGAAACGTGAACCAAAGGACTGCTGGGTAAACGGATACAATGCCTACCTTCTGGATGCCTGGGACGCTAACATTGACGTGCAGTTCATACTCAGTTATTACAGTTTAATACAGTACATCTGCACATACATATGCAAAAGCGTAAAACAGTGTGAGTCAGTATTTAAAAACGCTCATAGAGTCAGTCCAACAGAGACAGTGTCAATGAATGTGATGAAATGAAGGAAATCATGCAAGCCTATTCCAAAAAGAGAGAGGTCAGTGCTCAGGAGTGTGTGACTCGTGCATGCGGTATTAACATGAAGAAGTGTTCACGTGGTGTCGTGTTCATACCGACAGATGATAACCCTCTGAGAATGAGTCGCCCCATGTCATCGCTTGAGAACTCAGTAGATGAAAGTGTAGATGTGTGGATGACGTCTTTGACAGACAAATATAAATCCAGACCTGAGACGCCAGAGTTTGAGGAAATGTGTTTGGCTGATTTTGCCTCTACGCGCAGGTTTGTGTATGGAAAACAGACAAAAGGTAAAAATGTTTTGCCCCTGCTGAATGATCTGGGATTTGTGCAGAAGAGAAACAGTGAGAAGCCTGCCATCATCAGATTTCACCGCGCCACAGGAGAAACACCCTGAGCAGTTTTACGGCACATTATTAAAACTGTACGTCCCTCACCGATCAGACCAGGAACTGAAAAGACCAACTTATGAGTGCTTCTACAGTTGTGGCTGGGTTCAACTACCAGGTTCTGACCATGCTGAGCACGTGCAACACATTGTCAAACTAAACAGAGAAAAATATGAGCAAAACAGTGATGAAATTGAGAAAGCAGTTGAGGAGTTTGAACAGAACAGACAAATTATTGATGAATGGTGTAATTTGGGGCAGAATCTGAAGTGGTGAGATTGAGTGTGTCAAGAACTGGAGGCTAGAGAGCCAGATCATGAACACGCTCAAGAGAATGTACCAGAATATCAGCCTAACCTCGTCACAGAATCCAGAGCTGTAAGAGAGGCGCCTGCAATCGATCCCACACTGTTGAGACAGATGTATCAGAATCTGAACCAGAAACAAGCATGTGTGTTCTATGCAGTAAGAGACTGGTGTGTAAAGAGAGTCTGTGGCCTTAATCCAGAGCAGTTTTTTTTTCTATGTAAACGGTGGAGCTGGAACTGGCAAATCACATCTCATCAAATGCATTTACTCAGAGGCATCTAAGATACTGTGCAAACTGCCCAGACGCTGTGAGGAGGATGACATATCAAACCCCACCGTCCTGTTAAGTGCTTTCACTGGAACTGCAGCCTTCAATATATCAGGAACAACACTTCACTCTCTGCTCAAGCTGCCACGGAGCCTAAAACCTCCATTTCAAGGACTTGGTAACAAACTGGATGAAGTCAGATGTGAACTTTTAAATGCTGAGATTCTTATCATCGATGAGATTTCCATGGTGTCAAAGCCTCTTTTTGCATATGTGGATGCGAGACTGAAACAGATCAAAGGCTGTCAGAGACCCTTTGGAGGAATGTCAATCATTGCTGTAGGAGACTTTTATCAGCTGCCACCTGTGCGACAGTCCAAGGCACTCTGTGTGTATGACCCATGTGAGATTGACCTGTGGCAGGAACACTTTCAGATGATCACCTTGACTGAGATCATGCGTCAGAAGGATGATGTTGCCTTTGCAGAGATGTTGAACCGATCCGAAAGTGAAAGAAAAGTCACAGCAGTTGTCTGAAGCAGACAGAGGTTTGTTGTCACAGACTGTCACTGAACCAGCACTTTGTCCCACTGGACGTCCTGCACATCTTCCCAACTAATAAGGAAGTCCACTCTCACAATGCGAGAATATTAGCTCTGCTCCATTCTCATGTCACCGCCATTGATGCAGATGATTACAAAAGGGATCCACACAGTGGAAGAATGGCTCGACAAGCTGCACCATGTAAAGGAGGAAAAATGACTTGCCAGATACAGTACATGTTGCTGAAGGTGCTCGTGTCATGCTCACCAGAAACATAGATGTGTCTCAAGGATTAGTGAATGGTTCGTTCTGGTACACTAGTCAGGATAATAACCTCTGAGCAAAGTAATTTTGTACATGTGAAAATGCTTGGGCTAAAGATGGATGATGAAACAGCTGGAAGGAGTCACCGTAATAAAGCACCAGGAGGTCCAGATAATCTTGTGTACATAGAGAGAGCAGAGGAGAAGCTGAAACAGAAAGGTTTTGTACGCAGACAGTTTCCCATCAGACTTGCCTTTGCTTCTACCATCCATAAGGTTCAAGGTATGACGAGGACATCGGCTGTTGTCTCCTTAAAAAACATTTTTGAACCTGGCATGGCTTACGTCGCTATCAGCAGAGTAACCTCTCTCAGTGGACTGCACATGCTGGATATAGATGAGCGTAAAATATACGGTAACCCAGAAGTCACTGCAGCCTTACAGACCATGAGACAAGTCAGCTTGGACGACATGATGCCTCTTCTCCACTTCAAACAAACGCTGAGCAGAGACGACACGCTGACCGTTGTGCACCACAACACAGAAGGTTTGCCATCTCATGTTAATGACATCAAGAGCCACCATGAACTGTGTCTCGCAGACGTTTTGTGTCTCACTGAAACTCACCTACAAGGCTCCTTTGTTGCAGACAGTCTCAGTCTTCAGGACTTCAACATGTTTAAACGTAACAGACACCTGTCCTACACACGTTTTCCAGAAATGGCCAACAGAGGCGGTGGTGGAGTTGCTGTTTATGTGAAGAACTACATTCAAGTCCATGAGATACAGTATGTAAATAATGTAACTGACCTTGAGTTTGTAGCTCTGAAAGTCGAAGCCCCGGTGAGTGCACTGATTGCTGCCGTGATACAGACCTCCGGACTACAATGTGACCTCCTTCCTGTCGAACCTCGCTAAGCCTTTTGGACTCACTGGAGATCATGGACTGCCATCCCATCATTGTGTGTGGTGATTTCAATGAGAATCTCCTGTCTGACGTAAGTAAGCCTATTCTGGAGCTGTTTCTGTCCAGGGATATGCACAACTCATCACTGCTGCCACCACAGAGAAAACACACTGCTGGACCTCGATCTTTGTTTCTCAGCCACAACGCTGTCTCCATTCTGGTGTCATGAAAACTTATTACAGTTATCACAACCCTGTTTACTGTGTGATGTCCTCCGACAGTTCATAAAGCGTCAGCGAGTTTTAGAGATAAAGAAGATTTTGTGGTTAAAGTTAAACTGAGATTTTCAGTGTTAAGGTACAACTTTGTTTAAGAAGCAACAGTTTATTATATACACATACCCTGATGATGGATAGGCTAACTGATCTATTGATAACACTTGGTTTAAATGAGTAAATTGTTGGAACATGAATGAAAAAGACTTTATCATAATGACTAGGTTTACTGAGACTTCTGTAGACAATATAACTAATATACAACTATTTCAAATACTAATCCAGTTGTCCACATTTATCCAGAGTAGGGTGTCCTCTTGCAGCCAGGCACCTTGCCAGGCTGCCTCAATCTATCTGAGGCTGGGAGGGAGGGTGGAACAGAGGACCCCTGCTCAAAACATGACATGACTTGTAATGTGCCAAAGAGAAACTGACCTTTGAGAGAATTGAGAGAATTGGATGCTGCTTGACGATTATGTGTCTGTTCTGTTTCTGAAGGTAAGATGAAAATACATCATGATATTTTAAACTACATTGTTGTGATTTTAATGAATTATTCATGTGAAGGATTATGTGATCACAGTGTTTTGAGAATAATGTGAAATGTTTCAGTACTGTAATTTATGTAGATGTAAATTTTGTTTGGTAAAGTAATATTATGGTTCACATGTTTCTCAGGTAACCTTATTGCAATGATCTTAATTTCCAACCTATTCTGGCCTGCGCATTCATCATGGGCGGGTTATAGGGTTTTGGGTTGATGAATGCGCAGGCCCTTTCAGCAGCTGTATACAGTATTGAATACAGTATTGAATACAGTATTGTATACAGCTGCTGACATTTACACAGCACACAAACTTCAGAAAGTATGTTTTCCATCTAGAAAACATACTTTCTGAAGTACCGATATGTACCAGCTGAACCCCCCCACACACACACACACACACACACAGAGTTTCCCATCACACTCTCTGGCAGGGTGGGTGGCCTTTCCAAAGACTATGTAAGTTTACTTTCACAGTTCTGCCATCCTGAGTTTCACCTCCTCCAAGTCCCACTCATCTCAAAGTGGGAGGATGAGACTCTGAAGCTCTGCTACCATTTTCTTTCTCTCTGACACTCTGGACGACCCCATAACAACCGAGACATCATGTCACAGACAAGATGCTGCAACAGAGACGTGTTCCCCTGCCAGTGTCCGGGTGTCTTTGCAAAAGAGCACAAGGTATTAAATTTAAATTTCAAATGCACCTTTGAAAGTTTTGATTTAATTGTAGGTTACAGAGTTTAACATAGACAGAAGATGATTTTCTGCTCTACCGAAGTTGATTGTTGTGCATTATGTAATATTTTCTGTCATAACTTAGTAAGTAAGTTAATTTCTATTTACTTTGTGTTTTCTCTTGTCAGGATGAGCTTCATCCTCCTTCCTCCACATCACCATGTGTGCACTGCATCTCCTTCTGCATGTCACCGCTGGGACGCTGCCCTCACACCAACCACTGACCTGATAACTGGGAGCAGCTGTTTTACAGCCCATGGACATGTCAAAGGTCTGAAACTTACAGAACTTTACATCCTCACACTGTGCTCCACTGACAGGTTTGGCTTGAGCCAACACTGGACAGCATCATGACAGAATAGTAAGGGACCCATGGACCAAATACACCATCCTTTTTGTTTTTGTGACTAATTGATTGATTGATGATCCATTTAATATATTTGCATTTAGTCTTTCATCATGATTTATGTTTTTATTTTATTTTTTATCCTTCCCATTCCCTCTGTCTGTTAATAACAGATACATGATAAAGAAAAGATGGTAAATCATGTCAGGTCAGTTTCCACATGCATCTGACCTGAGTAACCTAGAAGAGAAGACACATTTTCTCTACCAATCACTGTATCTACCATCACTGTGGGGTTTCAGCTGGTACAAAACGGTTTTTCACATTTTGCCTTGGGCTAATCCAAACCCCACTGAAAAGCAGTCATTTATGTTAAAATTTCAGACTGAAATCAAATGTCACCCTGTGGTCTTCAGAATGCCCACAGAACACGGCTTGGTTAAACGAGCCTTGTCAAATGGTTTCACTGGGATAAATGTTCCCATGCTGGTCTTTTAAGCTGAAGTCACACGTCAACACCTTGTTTTAGGGAACAATCCTACAAAGTCAAGGATAACCCGGGTTTTGAGTGAGGCTCAGTAGGCTGAGTTGACTGTGAGTCTTGATAACTAATGGGTGTATTAGCCTGGTCTAGGCATGGTGTGAAAAGCCTTTAATGGTAGGACTGAACAATATTGGAAACCATTCAAATTGCTTACTTTTTTGCTTTTGCACGTCCATCAAAAGGGCACTATGTATAGAAACCGTCAAAAGCTCTGTTTTGACAAATCTTTCCCTCTCAATATTAGTGTCTTTTTAGGTGTCCACGCCAGTCCTTTACTCGCTACATCCCTTCAATATTTTTTCCAAGAATCTTGATCAAAGATCTTCCTCAACCTAAGACAATTTCCTGTGTGCACCGTGCTCATTGTAAAACCAAAAAAGAAATGAACAGAAGTGGTGAAAGAAGGAAGGGTGTGTACACAGATGTCACTTCCCAAGACTGTTTCTTTTGCACATATAGCACATACTAATGATGGAGATAATATATATTGTTCAGCCCTGCCATTTATATGAAGCACTCATTTGGTTTTGCAAATGGTTATGGTTATCCTTGAGGCACATCTATGTTTCTTGGTTATGGAAACTTTTTGTCAAAGTCTATATTTTATTATATGTTATTTGTTTAAGTTAATTTTATTTTGAGTTTTGTTTTATTGAGTTAAAAGAGTTTCAAGATGCAAGCAATTTCACAACTCAGCTGAGGACCTTTAATTTCGAGTTATGTATCAGCAACATATCAGGCTGGTTTGTTTGCTATAGCGTATGTAATTTTTCCCTCGATGGGGAACTCAGTTCTCCTGTGTCTCCTGTGAGGACACTTGCCAGTTTTAGCCTCCCCTCCTTCAGCACTGTGAGGACCACCTCACAAACTAAACTTCATGCTCTTATTGGATGCCGCATAGCCGGCTTAACTGTCAGTCTGCAATGGACCATCACTGCTGGACCACCCAGAGACGTTTCCTACTTCCTGCTAGTCCCAGTCATCTCAAAGCAGAGGCCGAGACTCCTGAGAACTCCTGCCACCCTTTTCTCTCTGTCTGAAAGTCTGGACTGGCCCATAAGGACCGAGACATCATGCTGCAAAGACTGAGACACCTTCCCCTGCCACTGTCCAGGTTTACTAAATAAGGTAAATAAAACTTTTAAATGCCCTTTTTAATGTTTTTCTTTAATTGTATGTTCATTCAAGTATTAGCTCTACATTAATCCAAACATTTTGATGACATTTTTGTTACTCTTGACTTTTGTGTTACAGTTGTAACATTCTCATTTACATCAACCTCATCCTTCAGGTATTCCTCCACTTCGATCCCTCCATTTCACAGCTGAGACAGTCAGGGCTGCATAAAGAGCTTAACATGTCAGAGAAGCTGGACATCACCTTATAAAATCCAAGACATCCTGCTGCTACAGACTAGATGCTGCTACAGAGACGTGTTCCTCTGCCAGTGTCCGGGTTTCTTCACAACAGAGCAAAAGGTATTCGGGCCTCTATTTTGAATTCAAATTTCCCATGTCTTTGTGCATTCATGTATTCACTTTGCATTAGCCCTGCTGTTGTGATGACACTATTGTTGCTCTTGACTCTTGAGTGTTACAGCTAGGAGTAAAACATTGTAATTTACATCAGCTTTGTCCTTCAGATGTCCACTGTGATCCGTCCACTTCACATCTGAGGCCCAGCGGACTAGAGAGAGAGAGAGCTAAACATGTCAAAGACGCTGGAGATCCTGCAGCCTTCCTGTGTGAAGTGGATCTGGACAGAAGATGGTGTCTGCTCTACAGAAGTGGCCGAGGTATTTTTATTAATGTGTATTATGTAACTGCGTATGTTTTGTGTCAGAGTCTTAAGTTCACTTCTGTTAATGTTTCTGTATTCTCAGGTCCAGCTCCATACTCTTACCTCCACAGTTCAGTGGAGCCTGACTACTGTTGGTCTTTTGGCAAGGGATCAGGTGTACTGCTGCAGGGAGACAAAGTGCTGCGGATCAGTCCGTCAGTCATCAGTGACAGCATCAAGCTCCTCCCTGAACCACTTGTAAAGGTAATCATTTATTTTACCCTCTTTGACCAACAAACTAACATGAGCACTGCTGGCACTACTGTTTGTGTATTTACATTAATGATGAATAAAGTTTCTCACTGTTCTTTCTTTTTAAGCTCCTCCCCCCTTCTCCTTCTGCATGTCACTCCTGGGACGCTGCCGTCACACCAAACACTGACCTGACAACTGGAAGAATGAACCTGTCAAAGGTCATAATGTTACAGAACTTTACATTTTCACACCATTGACAGTTCTGGACTTTTTGCAACATTGGGCTGATTCAACAAACAGAACCATGAAAGCCAAAGACCCATGGACAAAACACATGATCTCTCGTGTGGTCAAAAAAAACTTTAAGTTTACTTCTGCTTGCCCCATTTCTTATTTTCAATTGATGTGAGCTCACTGAGCTATTCAAGTCATTCCACTATTCATCCCTACTCTGTACATGTGTAAAAGTCTTTATTTATTTATATATATTTTGTTTGTTTGTTTGGTTTTGTTTTTTTCCATCAACTTCTGGAAACACTCACCCCTGCACCACCATTACTCATCAGGTGAAGGAGCATGCCTCTTCAGAAAACTTCCACCTGTTCATAGATTCTGCTCCATCAGGACCAAGACCACCAGACACTTGGAAAGTTTTGTCCCTCCAACAGTCTCTTAAACAACGCGTCCTAGCTCCCTTTATCCTCCGACCGATTCACACATCATCCCCTCCATGCACACACATGCAAGGATGCACTCGCACTTTAACACACACACACACACACACTTAGTGTATGAGATGGTGCAACTCCTTATTATGAACTTTCCGAGAATGTGCAACATCTTGTAGTGAAGTATATAGTATTATTAACTTATGTATATATTCAGGTACTAATGTATATATAGATATACTGATTTTCTCTTTTTTTTCACATTGTACCACCAAGTCAAATTCCTGGTGCATGAAAAAATTGTGATTCATGTGGAGCTAATTTAACTATGGAACTGCAATTATTGATTATTTTTATTATGGATTCACAAAATTCTCACACCTTCCTTCTTCTTATTATTATGGACATCCCAAGTTCTAACACCTTCACAATGTTTGTTTTGTTTTATGCATAAACATACATTTTTTAATTGACAGATAGTCTTCTGATATCACATATTAATAATAAAATCATTACTATTTTGCAACAGTTTTAATATGTAACAGGCAGTATTCAACTTTTACATCCCATTCATAATTATTAGACCATTTCACACTTTCCCATCTATAAATCAGCTTTGTAATTTTTTTCTTTTGACAAACTCATTTCAACTTGTAGTTTCACTGTGTAACAACGTTCATCCTTTTAACAAAGTATTTCAACTCTCATCAGCTTCCATGTTCTTAAGCAGTTTAATGCAGTCCAATTGAGCTTTAACACTTTTAAGACATTTGAATTAAGCTTCTTTAGCATTTTCTGCCATGTTTTTCAATTGTTTCTGTGTGTCAGCTTCTTTGAGCATTTCAATTAAGCTATTTTTATTTTTTTTTGCAGTATTTAGAACCTTTTTAAACTACATTTCAGCTTCTTCAAGTATTTGAATTAAACTCTTGAGTTTTCTACAATTTTGTGGATCTTTTTTTGCATTTCAGCTTATTAATGCATTTGAATTAAGCTTTTTTTGCTCTTTTATGCAGTTGTTTCTTCAATTCAGCTTCTTTGGCAATGTTTTGCAACCTTTTGTAGCATTTCAGCTACCTTATGCATTTCAGTTCAGCATTTCCAGCATTCACACGCATGTTCCGCAGGAAATGCAATTTTTCTAGTTATTCTTATTATTCCGCCGTTTTTTCGTAAACTAACTAGTTCCACAGTTTTCAACGTAGAAACGTCATTCAAAGCTTCAAATATTCCTCTCAATTTGAATTACTATGCTATTATTCAGAATTTCCATAACCTTCATACTTTTCAAGATATTCCAGGTTTTCCAGGAAATTTTGCCCATTCAAATGAATGGACGGAATGTTCAAAATGTCCCCATTTTCACACTTTTTCAAGGTTTTTCAACTGTTAACTTCTCATTCATACTTTCAGCTAGAAACTTCATTGAAAATGGAAAAGATTCCACATCTTTCCTTCTTTATTCATATTATTCAACATTCAAATCCCATTCAAACTCTTCAAGCTATTCAGCTTTCCTTGAAACTTTGTTACAATGAAAGTCAATGAGAAAATCATTCAAATTCACTCATCTTCAACCTCTTCCCACTCATTCATACTTTCACGTAGAAACGCCATTCCACCTTTAAAATGTTGAGAAATCTTTCGACTCTTTCCAGTGAATTCAACTTTTTCATATCTCTTATACTTTTCACACAGTCTCGATTCAAGTACCATGTCGTTTTCAGCCTGAATTTGAGTTTATAATGGGTTTCAATGGGACGGAATGTTGGCAGCTAGAGTGGAGAGGACCAACTGACACAGTGCGAATACACTTCAAAATCATCTGAACAGTTTGTCTTCAACTCGCTGTATCTCGCACAATTTTCACTCTACGTACATAATTTTTTCAGAAGTTGTAGAAAAACTTGTTGTGCCGCTCATGTCCAACTTTGAAAGCAAACAGACTTTCACAGCTGGTACAGTGGGCTTGAGAATGAGAGGTGCGCCAGTCAACTGCCGCGATAGACTCCCATATTAAAAAGTCGCGGCAGCTTCAAGCAAGAGGCAGACAGGTGGACATTTCTACACTGCTGCTGTGAAGCCATTTTTGACAGTAGACGCGCAAATCTCGGACATCATCATCATGAGGATCTTATCTCTCTAAAAATACGTTTACTTTGGCACTGAGAGTTACGGTCTGTTCGTTAGGAGCAGGAAAAGCAGAGCTGCGCTTCAGGTTAAAACTCATTGAGATCAGCTGTCTAAGTCAGACAGCTTTTAGCATCGCCACGGAAACCTGGGAATGCTGGCTCAGCACACAGCTGATTGAGATGATGTAATGATGTAATGCAGACAACTCAGTAAACATTGGCCTTCAATACATCCTCCAGCACCTGGACTCTCCAGGAGACTACACCAGGATCCTGTTAGTGGACTCTGCCGTCAACAACATTATTCCAGCTCTGCTCCAGGACAAGTTCTCCCAGCTGATCATGCCTGCAGGTGTATCACAGACTTACTGTCCAGCAGCAAGCGCCACGTGAACCTGGGAAAACACGTTTCTGACTCCAGGACCATCACTCAGTGGTTCCATTCAGGGTCGTGTGTTCTTTCCCCTCTGAACTCCGCCCTTAACACCAACAGCTGCACCTCCAGTCACCAAACCACCGAGCTCCTGCAGTGTGCAGAGGACACCACCTGCACTGGCCTCATCTCTTGTGGGGATCAGTCTGCCCACAGCTGGGAGACTGACCATCTGGGGTCCTGGAGCAGCCAGATCAATCTGGAGCTCAATGACCTGAAGACAGTGGAGATGGCACCCATCATGCACCCCTCTCCATCAGTCTGTGCAACTCCACACTGTGGAGTCATTCTGCTCACCCAGGACCTCCAGTTGGAGTTGATACGCTTATGTCACCTTTCATACCCTTTTCTAAATATTTCAGGTCATATCTTCTCAACACTTGGGGGAGTTTCTCACATTTCTTCAACTTCTTCATGGCTTTCAGCTAAAGACTATATTCAAAACGTAAAATGTTCTACATTCATCAGGGCAGTTTGAAGTGACTTTAAAATCTTATTCATATTCTTTAGAACATTTCTCATGTTTCCAAGATTTCATAGTCCTTCAGCTACTTTCTGCACATTAAAGCCAGCAATTCAGTGTAGCGTCAGCTTTTCAACAAAACTTTCCACATCTTTCATACATTTCTACTATTCAGATTTGTTCAAGACAGCAGTGCAGTGTGGCGTCAGCTTTTCAACAGTTCTTTAAACCTTCCAGATCTTTCAAACATTTGTACTATTCAGATTTGTTCAAGACAGCAGTGCAGTGTGGCGTCAGCTTTTCAACAAAACCTTCCAGATCTTTCATACATTTCTACTGTTCAACTTTTTTCAAGCTAGCATTTCAGCGTAGCGCAAGCCATTCAGCAGACAGCATTCACACCGCAATTTCTTCAGAAATTGCTTTTCTAGTTAGTGTGAATGCTGGAGGCATTCACACTATTGTTATCCAAATCTTTATTATTCTTATTCCTCCGTACGTTTTTCGGCACGTTTCAACTCCTCTCTACTTTGTGCTACAAAAACCATTCAACTATCATAACGTTCAGCTCTTTAAGGACATTAAGGCTATTATATATTGTTTTTATACCTTTTATACTTTTTATACTATTAAGCTTTTTGTGCAATTTTTTGTCCATTGAAAATGAATGGGACAATCTTCAACTCCTCCTAATCTGTCTTCAACTTTCAAATGCTACTACTTCTGCATACTTTCAGCTATTTCTGTCATTTCACCTTTAAAATATTGAGAAATCTTTAAGCTATTAATGCTGTATTCAACTTTTTGCTATCCTTTATACTTTTTTCACAATCTCTACTCAAGTCTCATGCTGTTTTTCAAGCCGATTCGGAGATTATAATGGGAGCGGATGAGACGGAATGTTGAGAGCTAGAGCACGTGATGTCATCGCCAGAGTGGAGCCAGCTTGAAAACTAATCATGAAAAAGAATTTTGAAATCGCTGGCCTGGCCACAATTTTAACTCTTCGGCCATGAAATTATACTAGAAACGTGGGTATTTTTGTTGTGGTTCCTCACGTGTGTTTAGTAAATCCCTCGGACTTATAGTTTTTTCTCTGTGTCCTTCCAAAGGACAAGAGTGACCGAAAATCCTCCATTGACAGCAATTATAAATCCAGCTGAAATTTAGTCACCGGATCATTATGAACCAGTTTTTCAACTCGCCAAAGTGGTCCCTTTTTTCAACTCTATCCACACAAAAAATATATCACATCGTTCGCAAAGGCCTTGTCTCGCTCACGGTCAGGTCATTTCGCCGATACGACCTAGAGTTTTGTCTCTAGGGAGGTTTGTTCGAGGCAAAGTATTGACAGATTTTCCAATTTGTCTGTATAGGATAACTGACAAAGATCAAAGGCAGACACACACGCACACACATTCTCTCTCTCTCTCTCACGCACACACACAAACTTGGCCCTGTATTCTGATTGGTGGACAGACATTGAGCTATTTTCTGAATGAAATTCAGTGTACTGCATGCAGAATACTGCCTCTGCTCTAATACTACAGTGTACTACTACTACTGGTAGTACTACTGACACACACAGAGGTACACAAACAGACAGAGACACAAATGCACACACACTTCTCTTCATTGGGAACAGTTGGCTCTGCTACCTACTACTGCTACTACTGATACCTAGTACTACTAATACTGCTACTACTGGAACTTAGTACTACTGCTACTGATACCTAGTACAACTACTACTGCTACCTAGTACTGCTACTACTGATACCTAGTACTGCTACTACCGATACCTAGTGCTACTAATACTGCTACTACTGGAACTTAGTACTACTGCTACTACTGCTACTACTGATACCTACTACTACTGCTACCTAGTACTGCTACTACTGGAACTTAGTACTACTGCTACTACTGGAACTTAGTACTACTGCTACTACTGCTACCTAGTACTGCTACTACTACTACTGCTGCTACTACTGCTACTTCGACTGCTGCTGCTACTACTACTACTACTGCTACTACTAGTGCAACTTAGTACTACTGCTACTACTGCTGCTACTACTGCTACTACTGCTGCTACTACTGCTACTACTGCTGCTACTACTGCTACTACTGCTACTACTGCTACTACTGCTACCTAGTACTGCTACTACTGCTGCTACTACTGCTACTAGTGCAACTTAGTACTACTGCTACCTAGTACTGCTACTACTACTACTGCTGCTACTACTGCTACTTCGACTGCTGCTGCTACTACTAGTGCAACTTAGTACTACTGCTACTACTGCTACTACTACTGCTACTACAGCTACTACTACTGCTGCTGCTACTACTACTACTGCTACTACTGCTGCTACTGCTACTACTGCTACCTAGTACTGCTACTACTGCTGCTACTACTGCTACTTCGACTGCTGCTGCTACTACTAGTGCAACTTAGTACTACTGCTACTACTGCTACTACTACTGCTACTACAGCTACTACTACTGCTGCTGCTACTACTACTACTGCTACTACTGCTGCTACTGCTACTACTGCTACCTAGTACTGCTACTACTGCTACTACTACTGCTACTACAGCTACTACTACTGCTGCTGCTACTACTACTACTGCTACTACTGCTACTACTGCTACCTAGTACTACTGCTACTGTTGCTACTGCTGCTACTACTGCTACCTAGTACTACTGCTACTACTGCTACTACTACTGCTGCTGCTGCTACTACTACTGCTGCTACTGCTGCTACAACTGCTACCTAGTACTACTGGTACTACTACTGGTACTACTGCGACCTAGTACTGCTACTAGTCTTCAACTTTCAAAGCTAACTAATTCTCCATACTTTGTGCTAGAACAACCATTCAAATATTAAAATATTCAGCTCTTTAAGGACAGTTAGGCTTGTATACAACTTTTGCTATCTTTTATGGTTTTTAAAATATTCAATTTGCAGCTTTTTTTGCATTTTCTGCCATGTTTTTCAATTGTTTGTGCAGTTCAGCTTTTTTGAGCATTTCAATTAAGCTCTTTTTTATTTTTTTTGCAGTATTTAGCACCTTTTTAAAATACATTTCAGCTCCTTCAAGTATTTGAATTAGGCTCTTTTGCATTTTTGCAGTTGATTCTCCATTTCAGCTTCTTAAGCAATGTTTTGGACCTTTTTTTGCAATTCAGCTTCTGCATGCATTTCAGTTCAGCATTTCCAGCATTCACACGCATGTTCCGCAGGAAATGCAATTTTTCTAGTTATTATTCTTATTCTTCCGTACGTTTTTCAGTCGCTTTAAACTCCTCTCTACTTTGTGCTACAAAAACCATTCAACTATCAAAATGTTCAGCTTTTCAAGGACTTTTAGGCTATTATATATCTTTTTTATACCCTTTATACTTTTTACACTATTAAGCTTTTTATGCAATTTTTTTACAATGTAAGTCAATGGAGAATTCTTCAAATCCTGCTTTATGCTCCTTCTGCTTTCAAAGCCAACTACTTCTGCATACTTTAAGCTATTTCTGTCATTTCAACTGTAAAATATTCACAAATCTTTAAGCTATTAAACTTGTATACAACTTTTTGCTATCCTTTATACTTTTTTCACAATCTCGACTTTAGTCTCATGAAGATTTTCAAGCCGTTTCGGAGATTATAATGGGAGCGGATGAGACGGAATGTTGAGAGCTAGAGCACGTGATGTCATCGCCAGAGTGGAGCCAGCTGGAAAACTAATCATGAAAAATAATTTTGAAATCGCTGGCCTGGCCACAATTTTAACTCTTCGGCCATGAAATTATACTAGAAACGTCGGTATTTTTGTTGCGGTTCCTCACGTGTGTTTAGTAAATCCCTCGGACTTATAGTTTTTGCTCTGTGTCCTTCCAAAGGACAAGAGTGACCGAAAATCCTCCATTGACAGCAATTATAAATCCAGCTGAAATTTAGTCACCGGATCATTATGAACCAGTTTTTCAACTCGCCAAATGGGTCCCTTTTTTCAACTCTATCCACACAAAAAATATATCACATCGTTCGCGAAAGGCCTTCTCAGGCTCACGGTCAGGTCATTTCACCGATAACGCACCTAGAGTTTTGTCTCTAGGGAGGTTTGTTCGAGGCCAAGTATTGACAGATTTTCCAATTTGTCTGTATAGGATAACTGACAAAGATCAAAGGCAGACACACACGCACACGCATTCTCTCTCTCTCTCACGCACACACACAAACTTGGTCCTGTATTCTGATTGGTGGACAGACATTGAGCTATTTTCTGAATGAAATTCAGTGTACTGCATGCAGAGTACTGCCTCTGCTCTAATACTACAGTGTACTACTACTACTGGTAGTACTACTGACACACACAGAGGTACACAAACAGACACAGACACATACACAAATGCACACACACTTCTCTTCATTGGGAAACAGTTGGCTCTCTGTGTCTCACAGTCTTATTGTCCACCTCTCTCTTTGTCTCATGGTCCATCTCACATCCTTATTGCTAGTCTATTACTGCTACTACTGGAACTTAGTACTACTGCTACTACCTAGTACTACTACTACTGCTACCTAGTACTGCTACTACTGCTACATAGTACTGCTACTACTGATACCTAGTACTACTAATACTGCTACTACTGATACCTAGTACTACTGATACCTAGTACTGCTACTACTGATACCTAGTACTGCTACTACTGCTACCTAGTACTGCTACTACTACTACTACTGGAACTTAGAACTACTGCTACCACTGATACCTAGTACTACTGATACCTAGTACTACTACTACTGCTACTACTTCTACCTAGTACTGCTACTACTGATACCTAGTACTACTACTACTGCTACTACTGATACCTAGTACTGCTACTACTGATACCTAGTACTACTACTACTGCTACTACTGCTACCTAGTACTGCTACTACTGCTACCTAGTACTACTACGACTGCTACTACTGCTACCTAGTACTGCTACTACTACTACCTAGTACTGCTACTACTGATACCTACTGCTACTACTGATACCTAGTACTACTACTACTGCTACTACTGATACCTAGTACTACTACTACTGCTACTACTGCTAACTAGTACTGCCACTACTGATACCTAGTACTACTAATACTGCTACTACTGGAACTTAGTACTACTGCTACTACTGCTACCTAGTACTGCTACTACTGCTACTACTGCTAACTAGTACTGCCACTACTGATACCTAGTACTACTAATACTGCTACTACTGGAACTTAGTACTACTGCTACTACTGCTACCTAGTACTGCTACTACTGCTACCTACTACTGCTACTACTGCTACCTAGTACTACTACTACTGCTACTACTTCTGCCTAGTACTGCTACTACTGATACCTAGTACTACTACTACTGCTACTACTGCTAACTAGTACTGCCACTACTGATACCTAGTACTACTAATACTGCTACTACTGGAACTTAGTACTACTGCTACTACTGCTACCTAGTACTGCTACTACTGCTACCTACTACTGCTACTACTGCTACCTAGTACTACTACTACTGGTACTACTTCTGCCTAGTACTGCTACTACTGATACCTAGTACTACTACTACTGCTACTACTGCTACTATTGATACCTAGTACTACTGATACCTAGTACTACTACTACTGCTACTACTGCTACCTAGTACTACTAATACTGCTACTACTGCTACTTCTGATACCTAGTACCACTGATACCTAGTACTACTACTACTGCTAGTACTGCTACCTAGTACTACTGCTACTACTGCTACCTAGTAATGCTACTACTGCTGCTACTGCTACTACTACTACTGCTACTACTAGTGCAACTTAGTACCACTGCTACTACTGCTGCTAATACTGCTACTAGTGCAACTTAGTACTACTGCTACTACTTCTACCTAGTACTGCTGCTACTACTGCTACCTAGTACTGCTGCTACTACTGCTACTACTACTGCTGCTGCTGCTACTACTACTGCTACTGCTGCTACTACTGCTGCTGCTGCTACTACTACTGCTACTGCTGCTACTACTGCTACTGCTGCTACTACTGCTATCTAGTACTGCTACTACTCTTCAACTTTCAAAGCTAACTAATTCTGCATACTTTGTGCTAGAACAACCATTCAAATATTAAAATGTTCAGCTCTTTAAGGACAGTTAGGCTTGTATACAACTTTTTCTGTCTTTTATGGTTTTTAAAATATTCAGGTTTAAAATATTCAATTTCCAGCTTTTGTTGCATTTTCTGCCACGTTTGTCAGTTGTTTCTGTATTTCAGCTTCTTTGAGCATTTCAATTAAGCTATTTTTTATTTTTTGCAGTATTTAGCACCTGTCTTAAATACATTTCAGCTCTTTAAAGTATTTGAACTAAACTCTTTTGAGTTTTCTACAATTTTTTGGATCTTTTTTTGCATTTGAATTAAGCTTTTTTGGATTTTTACTCTTTTTTGCAGTTGTTTCTTCAATTCAGCTTCTTTGGCAATGTTTTGCAACCTTTTGCGCGTTTCAGCTACTTTATGCATTTCAGTTCAGCATTTCCAGCATTCACACGCATGTTCCGCAGGAAATGCAAATATTCTAGTTAGTGTGAATGCTGGAAGCATTCACACTCTTGAAATCCAAATCTTTATTATTCTGTTTCTTCTTCCGTACGTTTTTTGGCCTTCAAAAACTTCTGCATACTTTGTGCTACAAAAACCATTCAACTATCAAAATGTTCAGCTTTTTAAGGACATGATGGCTATTACATATCTTTTTTATACCTTTTATACTTTTTACACTATTAAGCTTTTTATGCAATTTTTTTACAATGTAAGTCAATGGAGAATTCTTCAAATCCTTCTTTATGCTCCTTCTGTTTCAAAGCCTACTACTTCTGCATACTTTAAGCTATTTCTGTCATTTCAACTGTACAATTTTCAGAAATCTTTAAGCTATTAAACTTGTATACAACTTTTTGCTATCCTTTATACTTTTTTTCACAATCTCTACTCAAGTCTCATGCTGTTTTTTCAAGCCGTTTCGGAGATTATAATGGGAGCGGATGAGACGGAATGTTGGCAGCCAGAGCACGTGATGTCATCGCCAGAGTGGAGCCAGCTTGAAAACTAATCGCAAAAAATAGTTTTGAAATCGCTGGCCTGGCCACAATTTTAACTCTTCGGCCATGAAATTATACTAGAAACGTGCGTATTTTTGTTGCGGTTCCTCACGTGTGTTTAGTAAATCCCTCGGACTTATAGTTTTTGTGCTGTGTCCTTCCAAAGGACAAGAGTGACAGGAAATCCTCCATTGACAGCAATTATAAATCCAGCTGAAATTTAGTCACCGGATCATTATGAACCAGTTTTTCAACTCGCCAAAGTGGTCCCTTTTTTCAACTCTATCCACACAAAAAATATATCACATCGTTCGCAAAGGCCTTGTCTCGCTCACGGTCAGGTCATTTCGCTGATACGACCTAGAGTTTTGTCTCTAGGGAGGTTTGTTCGAGGCAAAGTATTGACAGATTTTCCAATTTGTCTGTATAGGATAACTGACAAAGATCAAAGGCAGACACACACACACGCATTCTCTCTCTCACGCACACACACAAACTTGGTCCTGTATTCTGATTGGTGGACAGACATTGAGCTATTTCCTGAATGAAATTCAGTGTACTGCATGCAGAGTACTGCCTCTGCTGATACTACAGTGTACTACTACTACTGGTAGTACTACTGACACACACAGAGGTACACAAACAGACACAGACACATACACAAATGCACACACACTTCTCTTCATTGGGAACAGTTGGCTCTCTGTGTCTCACAGTCTTATTGTCCACCTCTCTCTCTGTCTCATGGTCCATCTCACATCCTTATTGCTAGTCTATTACTGCTACTACTGGAACTTAGTACTACTACTACTGCTACTACTGCTACCTAGTACTACTACTACTGCTACTACTGGAACTTAGTACTACTGCTACCTAGTACTACTACTGCTACTACTGCTACCTAGTACTGCTACTACTGATACCTAGTACTGCTACTACTGATACCTAGTACTGCTACTACTGGAACTTAGTAGTACTGCTACTACTGGAACTTAGTACTACTGCTACTACTGCTACCTAGTACTACTGCTACTACTGCTACCTAGTACTGTTACTACTGCTACTACTACTACCTAGTGCTGCTACTACTGCTACTACTGGAACTTAGTACTACTGCTACCTAGTACTACTACTGCTACTACTGCTACCTAGTACTGCTACTACTGATACCTAGTACTACTAATACTGCTACTACTGGAACTTAGTACTACTGCTACCTAGTACTGCTACTACTGATACCTAGTACTACTAATACTGCTACTACTGGAACTTAGTACTACTGCTACCTAGTACTGCTACTACTGATACCTAGTACTACTAATACTGCTACTACTGGAACTTAGTACTACTGCTACCTAGTACTGCTACAACTGTTACCTAGCACTGCTACTACTGATACCTAATACTACTAATACTGCTACTACTGGAACTTAGTACTACTGCTACTACTGATACCTAGTACTACTTCTACTGCTACTACTGCTACCTAGTACTGCTACTACTGCTACCTAGTACTGCTACTACTGATACCTAGTACTACTAATACTGCTACTACTGGAACTTAGTACTACTAATACTGCTACTACTGCTACCTAGTACTACTGCTACTACTGCTACCTAGTACTACTGCTACTACTGCTACCTAGTACTACTGCTACTACTGCTACCTAGTACTGCTACTACTGATACCTAGTACTGCTACTACTGATACCTAGTACTGCTACTACTGGAACTTAGTAGTACTGCTACTACTGGAACTTAGTACTACTGCTACTACTGCTACCTAGTACTACTGCTACTACTGCTACCTAGTACTGCTACTACTGCTACTACTACTACCTAGTGCTGCTACTACTGCTGCTACTACTGCTGCTACTACTGCTGCTACTACTGATACCTAGTACTACTGCTACTGCTACTACTGCTACCTAGTACTGCTACTACTACTACTTAAATAAAAAGCCCGTACACAGGACCTGCTACTACAACTTGGTACTACTGCAAGTACTATTACTATTGCTACTACTACTGGTCTCTATCTCTCTATCCCTTTTCTTCCTTACCTCTGTGTCTACCACTATTAACATTGACACCCTCCTGTGAGTTTCGTCGGTCCGCTACTCCTCCTGCATCGTTTGTGCTAGAACAACCGTTGACCTACCAAAACGATCAGCTCGTTAAGGACATGTGTGCTTGTATATAACTTTTTTCTAGCATTTATAATTTTTAAAAGAAGAAGCTTTAAAAAATCTATCCCTTTCCATTGGAAATGAATGGAGAAATCCTCAGATCTTGTTCCAGAGGGCTCCACTTTGAAAGACTACTCTGTCTGCATACTTTGAGCTACAAGTGTCATTTCAGGTTTAAAATGACGCAAAATCTTTACTCTCTTAAAGTTGTATTCATCTTTTTGATATCTTGTACGGTTTGTTCACTACAGCTGTTTTAGTTTTATGATGTCCGCTGGCCTTTTCGTGAGTTTATAATGGGAGCGGATGAGACAGAATGTTCAGAGTCAGAGCACGTGATGTCATCGCCAGAGTGCAGGCAGCTCCAAATCTCACCTTACAGTTTTCTCTTTAACTCGCTGCCCTGACCACAATTTTAACTCTTCAGGCATCAATTTATGCTAGAAACGTAGGTATTTTTGTTGTGGTTCCTCACATGTGCTTATGAAATCCCTCGGACTTGTAGTTTTGTCTCTGTGCCCTTCCAAAGGACAAGAGTGACAGGGTCTCCTCCATAGACATCCAATATAAAGTCTCATCCACATGTCTTGATCAGAGAGGGAGGCACCAGTTTTTAAACTTGCCAAAGTGGTCACTTTTTTAAACCTTATCCATACAAAAAATATATCAAATTGCTCAGAAATGCCTTCTAGCGCTGAGGGTCAGGTTATTTTGCCGATAGGACCTATAGTTTTGTCTCAAGGGAGGTTTGTTTGAGGCCAAGATATTCACGCTCTCTGTATAGAAGAGCTGGGTAACTAGGCAATGTTAATAAACAGGGACCATCAAAGGGACTCTGTCCTCTGTTCTGATTGGCTGACTGTTTCCTCAAGGAGGAAGTGAAAGTAGGAGAGGGAGCAGGAGGAGAGGAAGGAAGGAAGGAGGAAGGGAAAAGAGGAATGAAGGAGGAGAGGAAGGAAGGAGGAAGGGAAAAGAGGAATGGAGGAGGAGAGGAAGGAAGGAGGAAGAGAGGGCAGGATGAAGGGAAGAAGAGAGAGGACTTTGAGGACATTTAGGCTTGTATATAACTTTTTGCTATCTTATGGTTTTTAAAATATTCAGGTTTAAAATCCTCTTCAACTTTCAAAGCTATCTAATTCTGCATACTTTGTGCTAGAGCAACCATTCAACTATTAAAATGTTCAGCTCTTTAAGGACATTTAGGCTTGTATACAACTTTTGGTATCTTTCATGGTTTTTAAAATATTCAGGTTTAAAATCCTCTTCAACTTTCAAAGCTAACTAATTCTGCATGCTTTGTGCTAGAACAACCATTCAGCTATTAAAATGTTCAGCTCTTTAACGACATTTAGGCTTGTATACAACTTCTTGCTATCTTATGGTTTTTAAAGTATTCAGGTTTAAAATCCTCTTCAACTTTCAAAGCTATCTAATTCTGCATACTTTGTGCTAGAACAACCATTCAACTATTAAAATGTTCAGCTCTTTAAGGACATTTAGGCTTGTATACAACTTTTGGTATCTTTCATGGTTTTTAAAATATTCAGGTTTAAAATCCTCTTCAACTTTCAAAGCTTACTACTTCTGCATGCTTTGTGCTAGAAAAAACATTCAAATATTAAAATGTTCAGCTCTTTGAGGACATTTAGGCTTGTATACAACTTTTTGTTGTCTTATGGTTTTTAAAATAGTCAGATTTAAGCTCTTTTTTATTTTTTTGCAGTATTTAGCACCTTTTTAAAATACATTTCAGCTCCTTCAAGTATTTGAATTGAACTCTTTTGCATTTTTGCAGTTGTTTCTCCATTTCAGCTTCTTAAGCAATGTTTTGGACCTTTTTTTGCAATTCAGCTTCTGCATGCATTTCAGTTCAGCATTTCCAGCATTCACACGCATGTTCCGCAGGAAATGCAATTTTTCTAGTTATTATTCTGTTTCTTCTTCCGTACGTTTTTTGGACTTCGATAACTTCTGCATACTTTGTGCTACAAAAACCATTCAACTATCACAATGTTCAGCTCTTTAAGGACATGTTGGGAAAGTTTCAACTTTTTTTATACCTTTTATACTTTTTACACTATTAAGCTTTTTATGCAATTTTTTTACAATGTAAGTCAATGGAGAATTCTTCAAATCCTGCTTTATGCTCCTTCTGCTTTCAAAGCCAACTACTTCTGCATACTTTAAGCTATTTCTGTCATTTCAACTGTAAAATATTCACAAATCTTTAAGCTATTAAACTTGTATACAACTTTTTGCTATCCTTTATACTTTTTTCACAATCTCGACTTTAGTCTCATGAAGATTTTCAAGCCGTTTCGGGAGATTATAATGGGAGCGGATGAGACGGAATGTTGAGAGCTAGAGCACGTGATGTCATCGCCAGAGTGGAGCCAGCTTGAAAACTAATCATGAAAAAGAATTTTGAAATCGCTGGCCTGGCCACAATTTTAACTCTTCGGCCATGAAATTATACTAGAAACGTGGGTATTTTTGTTGTGGTTCCTCACGTGTGTTTAGTAAATCCCTCGGACTTATAGTTTTTTCTCTGTGTCCTTCCAAAGGACAAGAGTGACCGAAAATCCTCCATTGACAGCAATTATAAATCCAGCTGAAATTTAGTCACCGGATCATTATGAACCAGTTTTTCAACTCGCCAAATGGGTCCCTTTTTTCAACTCTATCCACACAAAAAATATATCACATCGTTCGCAAAGGCCTTCTCGAGCTCACGGTCAGGTCATTTCGCCGATACGACCTACAGTTTTGTCTCTAGGGAGGTTTGTTCGAGGCCAAGTATCAGCGATTTTGGCCTGTGTCTATATAGGAAAGCTGGTTGCTCAGGTGATGTTGATAAGCACAGATCAAAGGTAGACACACATGCACACACATTCTCTCTCTCACACGCACACACATACATGGTCCTCTGTTCTGATTGGCTGACGGTTTCCTCAAGGAGGAAGTGAAAGTAGGAGAGGGAGCAGGAGGAGAGGAAGGGAGGAGGAAGGGAAAAGAGGAATGAGGAGGAGAGGAAGGAAGGAGGAAGAGAGGGCAGGATGAAGGGAAGAAGAGAGAGAGAGAAGAGGAGGAGGAGAGGAAGATCTGTCAGTCTGTCTGTGATTGGTTAAATTAAAGATCTATATTAAAATGACTGGAAGCTGTATAGGTAGCTGCTTATTTCCCCACCAACTTAATTGATGTGTGTCTCTCTGTATAGAAGAGCTGGTTAACTAGGCAATGTTAATAAACAGGGACCATCAAGGGGACTCTGTCCTCTGTTCTGATTGGCTGACTGTTTCCTCAAGGAGGAAGTAAAAGTAGGAGAGGGAGCAGGAGGAGAGGAAGGAAGGAAGGGAAAAGAGGAATGGAAGGAGGAAGGGAAAAGAGGAATGGAGGAGGAGAGGAAGGAAGGAGGAAGAGAGGGCAGGATGAAGGGAAGAAGAGAGAGGAAAGAAGAGGAGGAGGAGAGGAAGATCTGTCAGTCTGTCTGTGATTGGTTAAATTAAAGGTCTATATTAAGACGCAAAATCTTTACTCTCTTAAAGTTGTACTCATCTTTTTGATATCTTGCAGCAGAACACGCTCCTAAGCAAGTGGTGGGATATTCTCCATCTCTGCAAATGATAAGTACTGAGGAGGAAATCCAGAAGAACACGAAGCTGACAGAGAATCACATCAAACAATGTCAGCAGAACGCCTCCCCACTAGAGAAAACAATATGGAAACAAAGAGGTGCTACTAAAGTGGACGGACTCTGGAGAGGAGACTGGTCCTCCCACCCACAATCAGACAAAAAGTCCTGGAGGAAGCACATGGGGTAGGACATGTTGGTTCTGCCCAAATGAACAGGCATCTATGTCATTGGTGGCATCCATATCTAGGGGACATGACGAAGGAATTTGTGCGTGGGTGTCAGGTATGTATGGTGTATAATCCCAGACCAACGGTCAAACCAGAAATGGGCGCGTTTCCAATGATTACCAGGCCAGGACATGAGATTTCTATTGACTACACAGACATGGTGGATACAGTACGAGGGTACAGGTATGTATTGATGTGCGTTGACACCTTCACAGGATGGCCAGAGGTGTGGCCTAAAAACAAGGAAGACAGTAAGTCAGTGATTAAGTGCTTGATTAATCACTACATTCCCAGGCATGGGTTTCCTGAGAAGATAAGGTCAGACAATGGTACACACTTTAAGAACACACATCTCCAGCAGGTGGAGACGATGTTGGGTTTGAAGCATGCTTTTGGTACAGTGTATCACCCACAATCACAAGGCAAGGTGGAAAGAATGAATCAGAATATTAAGAGTAAATTGGCTAAAATCTGTACACAGACTAAATTAAACTGGGTGGATGCATTACCATTAGCTTTGATGTCAGTGAGAAGCTCCGTGAACCAAAAAACAGGATTTACACCCTATGAGTTGCTGACAGGACGACAGTTTCCAGGCCCGGGAGCTGGGTTGAAACTGCAGGAAGGGTTTGAAGATGATGTGGCTCACAGAGTGTATTTTAAATAACTGCAAGCTCTCATTTCAGGTTTTTCCAACCAGCTGGGAGAAGAGGAAGCCCAAGGGAAGCAGTTCACAGTGCCTCAAGCTGACTGGGTGTTGCTGAAGGTGATAAAGCGGAAGTGTTCGGAGCCAAGGTGGACAGGCCCCTTCCAGGTGGTGGAGAGAAAATCTCATGCTGTGAGACTCAAGGGAAAAGGTGATACGTGGTACCATTGGAGCCAGTGTGCCGCAGCTCCAGAACCAGCGATGTCCTTAGGAGCGGTACAGAAGGACCTGACTGCACAAGCAGAGAGCCCTAGCTCGGACAAGTCAGAGAAAAACCAGACCTCAACATAGGGGCAGAATAATCCCCTGGTCTGTGTTACTGGTCTCAGGGTAGTCTACCCCTGAGACTGAAGAAAGAAGAGCAGCAGAAGAAGAGGACCAACCATCCAGGATGATCTCAGTGTTTGGACAATGGAAAGGGTTGATTGTGTCAGTTAGGTTATCTCTTTCTACTTTTGTAGCTATATTAGTCACTTGTGGTTGTTGTTGTATTCCTTGCATCCACAGCTTGATCCAAAGAGTAATCATCACAGCCGTGGAAAAACGAGAACGTCCATGTGTACACAGGATGCCCATGTTGGCAAATGCGGCTGAGAATGAGTACGAGGTGGATCAACAATGGGATGAGGAGTGATCTCTTAAAAGAGATCAAAAGGGGGAAATGTGGGATTATACATTCATCATGGGGTTGCTTTTGCTCTTTAGTATACTTATAAGTGTGATTTGTTTATGATGGACTTAGTAATAAGATAGGAACAAAATGTCTAGCGTCTGGAGCGGGAGTCAGCTCGACGGAGCCTGCAGGAACGATTACCATTCTGCCTCACTGTTCATTACACATATATAGGATATGTTCAGACATCTGATAGATACCATAAGGTTACTGACCCTCTATTTTGCTGATACAGCTGCTACTGTGAACTGTTGTGAGTGGAATGCACAGACAACTGATACAATCAAATGCATAGAGACTAGATACTACACTAGCATTATATTAATCAGTATATAATTAATAACACAGGAACCGCACCTTTCACCTAGTAAACTCTGCAGCATACAGAGGATACATTTACACCCATACATCTCCTCACACACACACACACACATACACTGAGGATAGACCTCTCCTACCCCCATATTCACACACAACATGCCCTTTACACTGTCCAGACTCCACGCACTCCTACATAAGGTCAGAGGTCAGCCATGAGATTTACATCTTAACCAGACATACCTAAACAAGGCCAAAGGAAGATGTGCAGTTGGGTGTGGTTTCTAGTATATAGTCATTGTTTAGCAGGAAGACCTCAGACTCTTGTGGGGAACCTCAGACTTGTGAGGAGGAGAGCAGAGTCTCCAGATATATATCTGCTTTCTGAGCTCAATAAAATATTGTGGGAATCTGATAACTGGTCTCCTACTGATCCTTTCTCATTAACGGACTCGGGGAAGTCGGCGTACTTTAACAACACACAATGACAATCACACAAAAACATACTGTTTCATTTATTTATTTTAATTTAATTCTTTTTTAGATATTTTTAACACACACACACACACGCTTACTGTTTAATTTATTTATTTATGTTTTTGTTTTTTGTTTCTGTTTTGTTTTTTGTAACACACACACGCACACCTACTGTTTTGTTTATTCTATTTTTAGTATTTATAACACACACTGTTTTATTTATTTATTTTATTTTTTAATATATACATATTTCTTTTTTTTAACACAAACACAGATACTTTGATTAGTTTATGCTTGAATTCTTTAATGAAATGTATGGGGGTGATTGATATGTTACATATATTGGGATGATTGTTATGTTATATGTATGATGCTTTGGCAATATTGTTCAACAGTCATGCCAATAAAGCAAATTCAATTGAATTGAATTGATAAGCAGAGATCAAAGGGAGACACACGCACACACATTCTATCTCTCTCTCACACGCACACACATACTTGGTCCTGTGTTCTGATTGGTGGAAAGTCACTAAGAAATTAGTCTCCTAGAATTTTCCGCCATTGTTATTCCCTCATCTAACTGGTAAGTAGCTGCTCAGAGCTTGTTACTGTACTGCTAACATTTTGAGAGGTATAACAGGTTTGGTGTTTTAAAATTACTGTTAACGTTTTTCCAACTCTTCGAATTTAAACAAGATCAATGAATACAGCGTATCATTTTTTCCACTATTTTTGTGCACCATAAAATGGCCTTACTGCTTAGCTAATATTAGCCACGATGCTATCGCTAGTGACAGGAATGTTTTTTTATCAATATTTCAGGGTTTTTTCATTTAGATCTTAGTTGTATGGACAGAAAAAGTGTTTTAAAGATATCTATCAACAAAAGTCAACATTTTAACAATAAATATGGCCAAAATCTGGAAATTCGCCTGGCATATTTGATAACTGTTATATTTTAGTTTATTTTCATGTGATTTACAGTTAACTTTTCAAAGGAAAAAGAAAGCTGGTTGCTCAGGTGATGTTGATAAGCAGAGATCAAAGGGAGACACACGCACACACACATTCTCTCTCTCACACGCACACACATACTTGGTCCTGTGTTCTGATTGGTGGAAAGTCACTAAGCTCTTTTCTGAATGAACTTTACTGTACTGCACAGAGACTACTGCTTATAATAGTAATACAAGTGGTAGTAATGCTGCTAGTTATCACCTCTAGTACTACAGGTTACTACTACTACTACTACTACTACTACTACTGCTACTACTATTACTACTATAAATTTGTACTACTATTACTACTAATACTTCATTAGTATGTAGGCACTCAGATTATTGAGATGATGTAAATGGGTCAGTCTGATTGACAGACCCACACACACAGACACACACACATTCTCTCTCTCTCTCACACGCACACACATACTTGGTCCTGTGTTCTGTGTTCTGATTTGTGGACAGTCACTGAGCTCTTTCCTGAATGAACTTTACTGTACTGCACAGAGACTACTGCTTATAATAGTACTACTAGTGGTAGTAATGCTACTAGTTACTTGTTATTATTGAGGGTGTTCCACTTTGTCCAAATATGTCTCTCTACATTGTTCTAGATTCAAGAAATCATTACTATGATCATTTAATTACTGTAATGACTTAATCGGTTATTATGTCTCCGCCTCAACTTTCTGTCTCTCCTTCTTTTTCGGTTGATGTCAGAATTTCGGGCTGTCCCTGAACGCCTCCGTGCACTCCCGCTCCGCCATTGTGTCCCCTCATCTAGCTGGTGAGTAGATATAATAGCTGCAGGGACTTTAAACCTGTGTTCGGTTCACTTTTCTCTCCGCATTTTAACTTAGTAGGTAAGTTATGTAAAAGACAAAGATGAGTGAAGGAAGCCCAAAGGAGTTTTTCAATGTTTAAATGTCAACACTTACACTCAAATGTGTCTTTGCTGTTAAGTTAGTTGATGTAACAAAATTAAAGCCTGTTTGTACATGTAACATGAGTTTTTCTGTTTACTTATTTTAGAATGGCTTTACGCAAGGTCAGGTTGGAGAGACCACAGACACCTTACTCCCGCCCTCCTCCTATACATGTCTGTGTGGTGGAGATGAAGGACAGACCGAAAATAATTGGCTGGGAATTTGATGAAGACGGAAATGTCCGTCAATTGGCTAAAAAAAATAATAAAGCAGTTGCAATTAGTGATGGAGATTCTGTAGCTACAATCACCCTATTTGAATCAGTGGCCTCAAAAGTAAATGTGGGGCAAGCCTACATGATGAGAGGGTATTCCCTCAGAGGCCAGTCCCCTCCGTATGAAATAACAATAACAAAAGAAACTATGTTCTTCAAGTCCGTCCCACTGGAGGTGTCCGCAGCTCTGAGGAGTGAGGCACAAAACCTCCTCAGTCCAGCCTCCCTGGAGACATCCCTGTGCAATGCCAAGAAGGAACACGGGTTCCTCACTGTTCAGGGAGTTGTGGTGGAGGTCAGTAAACTAATTCCAAAAACAAAATGCTCACATTGTGCTCTTGTGTGTAAGCTATCTGTAATTAACACGGATATTCTTGTTGTCCAGGTGTCCAAGATAAAGAAGATCCAGGTGGGCAAAGACTCTGTGCCCCTCCTCAACATAACTCTGGAACAGGTACACTTTAATTTACAATGCGTTGAGCGTCGATTCAGAACCATGGAAAGCGAGAGATAGGGGTGCATTCAAAATGTTACTTAAAGGGGTGGTATTATGCTTTTTGGCTTTTCCCCTGTCCTTTATTGAGTTGTATATCATTTTTGTGCATTTAACAGATTTGTACAGTGAAAAAGCCCAAAGGGAGTTCCCATCTCGCACAGAAAGCAGTGCTCAGAACCGCTTGAAAACAGCTCGTTTGTAGTCCAAGCCTTCACTTCCTTTGCTTGACATCACAATGCAAACACATCATAAAGCTTGCCAAGCGGCTGGCGGGGTCAGGCCACGCCCTCAAACCAAGCTAGACACTGGGCAGAATACCACCTCTTTAAAGTAAAAGAGTTACCGATACATTTGGTCCAATTTCGTGTAACTAATGTAGCATACTGGATATCTGTGACAGGAGAGTGTTTCTTGAAAGCGATCTCTTTGATTTCAGATCACACACCAGTTATGGAGAATGAAAGATGTAAAAACAAATAGAAATACATTAGGCTTCTTACAGAGATTACTTAAGTAATGTGGCTTAGAGTGTTAATTTGATTTACACTGTTGTGTGATGGCCTAATGGTGACTGTGTTATAATGATTGAATGTGTGTGAAAATATGGTCTATGAGCACATACGTTTTTTTATATTTGTGTTAATTTAGGATAAAACTCAGGTGTGTGTAAATCTTTGGAGGGAGGCAGCAATGTTGTCCTTTGAAAAGGGGAAAGAGGTACGCCTGACCCATTTAAAAGGAGGACTGTCTGGGTATGGCTTCCAACTTCAGGCGACAACATTCACCGTGATGGAGGTAGGTTTGTCATTTCTTCTTAACATACAGGATTTAATTGCCAATTTTAACATGCGAAAAAAACACATATCTAAGGCAATAGGCTTAAACAAAGCCATAAAGTTCTAAAAATAACTCCAGCACAGAGAAAGCAACACAAATATAAAATTGCAACAGTTTGGAAGGCTATTACAAAATTTCCAGCTGACAAGAGTTGCAGATCAGCTGCAGGACTCAGGTCTGTGTCTGCCAGAGGAAGGGATTTTTAACTAAATGTAAAATGTAAATGCTCTGTACTTGTATAGCGCCTTTCCAGTCTTTTCGACCACTCAAAGCGCTTTAACACTACATCTGCATTCACCTTTCACTCACATTCATACACTGAGCCTAAGTGCCCCCCCCACGGCTTAAAAGCAACTGGGGACCCTTCTGTTTGAACTCATTTTAATTTCTTCCTTACAGGAGGCAAACACAACCACCATCATTGGGGTGTTTGGAGCCATTGAAGATGAGCGGAGGCCAGGAATATTGAAACTGTTGGTTGAGGGAGACACCACATTTGATATTGAGGAAACCCTGTGGCTTTCCCTCCAGAAAAAATTTAACAAGTTGCCATTCGAGATCAAAATTAAATTGTCAGGGAAAAAGATTGTTGAAGCAAAGGCCATTGAGGGAGAGGTGGCAGAGGAATAAGTCCTTGCTTCTCTCAGTCTCTCAGTTTTTTTTGTTTTTTTTTACAGTTTTACTAAAAGTTTAACTAAAAATATATTATATATTATAATTCAAGAATGTTTTAGTTAGTTTGTTTTATAAACTTAAAGATGTTACAGAAGCTCTCTCTCTCTGCTTCTCTCTCTCTCTCTCTGCTGCTCTCTCTCTCTCTGCTGCTGCTATTCATATAGAAATATAAAAGGTTGTATAGGATGGATATATTTGTGATTAAATAAATTTGCCAATCGGCTACTATTTCTTCAATTTATCGATCATTTCTTGGGCAGAAATACATACATTGTATTTGATGTAGCTTCTGTGATGTTTGTTTGATGTTTACTGGAGATGACTACACAAGGAAGAGGCAGACGAAGACAAGTTTATATATTAAGAAAATTAGAATATTATCCTCAAGTAAAAGTGGGCTACTTAAATAACAGTAAAAAAGCAGGGTAAATTCAGAATCATTGGTACACTAGTAAAATTGGGTCAGCATAAGAAAATAGCATTGTATTTCTTTCCTGCAGCCGTTCCTTCCTTCACCAAGGACCAGCACCACACAGCCTGGCCGATGGGACACCCGAGTTATAGGAGCTACATTGGTGCGATGTGCGGATCGGCTCTCAAAATAATCGGCATATGCACCCAACTAATTATTTTCTGATTTATTCCACCTCTACAGATCCTTTGAACTGTCCCGGGTGATTTATTTTATTGTGTTGATGTATGAGTGTTTAATAGTTTACTTGAAGGATTCGAGTGATGTCAGTCATTTTTAAAGTTTCCTGGGCGCAGTGCTGCTGTGCTCCGTGCGTAAATGCGCACAGCGTTTCAATGGGGAGAGTAAGTGCATGCCCACACATACTCGTTGATGTACGCATTTCTACTGGATCCTACAGCAATTTCCAGTCTATATCGGAGGCAGCAGATAACATCAGACATCGGAGGTACCCGGCTGCACTCCCTCCACTGCCCTCTGTTCATCTGCGGGACCACCGTATCACCGCTAGCAGCGGAGACGTTCCCGGGTGCCGCCGGGGCTGCATGCACGTAAAACTAAGATTTGTGTTCATAAACTGGACAGGACACACGAAACTCAATAGAGCAGGCGCGCGGGAAGACCATTTTTGAGGTTTGTACGATAGGCTATACATTTTGTACATTCCCTAGTGGGTGAAGCGTCTTCCCAAGAAACGCTGTGCGCATTTACACACGAGGCACAGCAGCCTAACTTCATATATAAATCTCCCGATATGCCGATTGGATAATTCAGAATCTAACATTAATATTTTGGGTTCTTCTCCGCATCCAAAAGGTCTCTCACACAGTCCAGTTAAAACAGTAAAACTGTTTGGAGTAAAGCAGCAGTCCTGATCAATGCTGAGCTCCATCAGAGTGTCGAAATTATTTCACAAGCTAAAACTCTTTCCTCTACAGACTTTCCTCTGTCGGTTCTCTTAAGTTTATTGCTACAGTTTTTAGCTTTGCTGCAGAAATGTCTAAATGTTTCTCCCATCAACTTTTATTATGGAGACAATCAGGCCCGGATTGGGACCAAAATTCGGCCCTGGCATTTGTGGTTTTCACCGGCCCAACTAATTTATAACGTTATAAAAAACATCCCTGGAATCTGAACATTTTTCCCACTGAGACACCATAAGGCAGCAATGACTTTCACACTGTAGGCATACACGTAATGATATAAGACCAAGGCGCATAAACTTTAATCCATACACATTCACACACACACACGAGCATGGCACGGTGGCCAAAAAACACGCACATACGAGCATGGCACGGTGGCCAAAAAACACGCACACACGAGCATGGCACGGCGGCCAAAAAAACACGCACATACGAGCATGGCACGGTGGCCAAAAAACACGCACACACGAGCATGGCACGGTGGCCAAAAAACACGCACACACGAACATGGCACGGCGGCCAGCACACAACACAACTGCTTAAGAAAGAAAAAGCACCATGATAAAATCAGTTATGACCAAACCACAATAGAATAGATGATAAAAAGGAGCATGTCCTACCTTATTAAATCAGCAGCCGTTGCATCAGCGCGCTCTTCTCTGCCACCCTTTCAATGACTACGTTTACATGCAATATTCGGGTTAAGGTCAGGATTCGGGTTTCTGAAACATTTGGGATAACCCGTTTACATGCGTGAGCAGAGAGAGTTTCTCCTGTATACATGGAATTTGTAATCAATTGGCAATACCCCGATGTAAACGGCGACGCACGGTTAACGTCTGGACGTACGGACAACCTTAAGACGCAATATGCGTCATTTCCGATTGTAAATGTAAATGTCAGTATCTCTGTACTTTCTGCCGTCAACAAAAGACATTATATTCAAGTTTTTGACTACATGAATTAAAAAATTGGTTTCCTCCTCGCTCCAGAAGTACGGTGCTGTGTTGCATTTCGCCATGTTTACCTCGTTTACTTCCGGTATACTGCACACGGGTTTGGCGCATACAAGAAGTTCTTATACTCAAAAGACCAAGATTCCTTGCGACTAGAGCATGTGCAGCTTATTGACAACTTATATACAGCGTGGTAGCCTCCAAAATCCGCAGCATTCCAACATTAACTTAGCTCTCCTTTGCATGCTGACTAAAAACTTTTTTTAAGCTGGGTCTCCGACATTGACAGCGTTGTGATGGACAGATTTGTGCAGCGGTGTTCCGTGAGGGAGAGAGAGAGGGACGAGCGGGAGGACGTGCCGAGCGAATGCGCGACAGCGCTCTGCGATCAAATACGATTTTAAATAGGCTTTTTAAAAAAACTGAAAATCAATCTGTGGCAGTCAGCATTGATATTGTGGCGTGCCGCCACAAATAAATGAACGTATGGGAAAAGACATATCTCATAGGCCTATATCTCCAATCAGCTGGCAGGACAAGCTAGAGCTCACGTTGCTCACTGAACCAGAGAAAGTAGGAAAGGGGTTTATAAGAGGGAATGAAAGAGAAGAGGAGGCGTTACAGCTGTTCATCTGATGTGTTGAGTGTTTATTATAAAATTGGTTAAGACTACACTTTATCACTTCAAGCTACCCTTTTTATTTCATTTTTCTAAAAAAAAAGGACTATTTTAGTTTACTTAAATTTAGAATTTATTATTATTTATTATCTCTCCAGTTTAATGTGAAAACTGAATATTGTTGAAATATTGTCAGTTGTTGACTAAAAACATATATGTTGATACAACTATACGTTATGGCACTGAATGATAACGCAAGTTAGTCATATGATGTTCCGGACCTTCGCTTCCGGAAATTTTCTCTAACTGGACCTCTTTGAATTCTAATTGAATACCCCTGGATTAGATGGTAGGAGTCCGTGAGCAGGTTATATCGTTGTAGGACATAATAACAACAGATGGGACACTTTCTGTAAGATTGGCAGGTTTTGTTCACAACATCGCATTCTTCATCTGGGGTCTGCTCGTCTCCACCCTTAGTACTCATCTTGGTCAGATAGCCTATACTCTTCGCGCACAGACACCTTCAGTTTGTCCCAGTGCGTAGCCAGGCTAAGTAGTTCACCCTGTAAGGCCTCGGGACTTGCTCTGCTATCATGCCTGATCAGTTTGGCGCTCAGGGCACTGAGTGCGCCCGCAGGTACACCGTTACATTTCAAGTCATTGAAGTTCTGGGGATCAAGCAGGGCGAAATCTGTGTACAGTTCTCTGTTTTTAGCAAAACGTCGGGAAATACTTTCAATGATGGTATCCAGAATGACATTGTGTACTTGTATCTCATACTTGCTGTCAGCATCTGATATTATTGTGTCATCAGATAACTCGCCTGGCATCCTTTTTGTCTTCTTTGGTCTCCGGTTTGGCAGCACATGTTCCACCTCTGCGTCTGTCTCAAACACATTTAATTCTGCATTGGCCCATTGCACAAATGCGTCTGTTGCTGCCTTTACCCCCTTAAAGACTCTTGCTTATTTTATCATATTCTCTTGTGTGCTCGTGACAAAGCGATGGGCCGTGAGCAAATCCATTCCACTCGTTTGCAAATACTTGGAAAGTGGAGTTGTTTGTTGGAAGATGCGTAAAAACGTCTGCATAGGCATTGGCCTTCGCCAGTGTTTGGAATAACGGCGTTTAAAAGAACGGCGTTAAGTAACGGCGTTATTTTTTCAGTAACTAATGCTATTTTTTCTAACGTTATTTTTTCTAACTAATGCTTCACAGACATGTAACTTGAGAACGGAACATGGGGTTTAGATCAATCAATCCGGATTGAGCAGACCTTTCATTTGCTACCCTGGATGCCTATATATCTACTACGAGTGTGCTACAAGACTGCGAAAAAGACCGTGTGTGCCAAAGCGTCACTTCTCCTGTTCTGCAGAAAAAGGCGAGAGAAGATAGGCACGCAGCTCCCAGATATTGTGCAATAATCAAGATGGCGCCTGCCCGGAGCTATTTTTAGCAACAAATCAGCTAATTTTTGGACTGCAATCCGAAAGTATGTCAGCGGTTGTAAAAATCGCGTGCTGCCCTCGGTATCAGGTGCGTCGGTGCTCAAAAGGTTCAGTTTATAAATAACCACAGGCTTTTTAAAAGTTGACGCAAGAATTTCTAACTGTCCCTGAACGCCTCCTGGAATTTCACATCGTGACCGTTGGTACCGGATGCTTCGCCATTCTGCGCTGTCCGTCTAACTGGTAGGTAATGTAGCAGTTAGCCTCCCTCCTAACTGTTAACATTTTGAACGGTAGAGATACAGGTTTGGTGTTTTAAAATGTCAGTTAACGTTGTTTCTAACCCACACAGACATTAATCAAGAGCCAACGGGCTATTTCCCCTGTGCAGCATAATATTATTATTGGCTAGCTAAGATTAGCGACGATGCTAGCGTTAGCATCGCCGCCAATGCTAGCGGTTAGCTAACTTAACTGACAGAAGAGAGACTAGTTTCTAGTAACTTAGTCCAGTAATCAACAAACTCAACTTACTGTTCCAGTCTAACGATACAGAGAGAAATGTGAACCAGTAACTACTACAGCATAGATGTTTCATCATAGGTATTAATATATTTATTTAATATTTATTCTGTTAACGTTACATTGTCAGCTGAATCTCACAGCCAGATGCTTTGTTTGATCAGAATTTGGCCATTTATGGTTTGTTTGGTTTTGTAGGCCTGCTAGTTTTAACCCACTAGTTGTCAGTTTGCACAGACACATTCTGACACTATTAACATATTGTTTCCTTTCTTAGACAAACAGAATATCAAACACTCCCTGTTCTGTGGTTGGTAAGTGGAAATATTTAACTGAAGCTGAAACCAGACAACAAGTGACTGGATAACGTTAATTGTTTAGCATCCTCAGACACCCTAGCCTACATAACGGTTCATTTTTTTACTGTGCTGTAAAGGGAAACATTGCAGATCCTCAATGGGTAAATTTTTACCTTAAACCACACTAAGTATTATCACAAAACTTAGTCATGTCTTAAAGGCATTTCAATCTCAAAATGTCAGAGACTTGTTCATCTTGAAAGTATTGAGGATTAAAATGAGCAGTGACATTGGTTTTCTCACATGAACTGACAATGTCTCTCTCTCACCTTCCTTCCACTCCTTCGGGCCTCTTCCTCCCTGTCTCTAACTGTGGACCATCCCAGACTCCTTACTGACTGAAGTGTAAGTTCACACACATGATTTTGATATTAATAAACTGGTATTTAATTGCTTTCCACTTTAAAGGCCTCTTACTTCTTAATGTCTCACCCCAATAAAGAAAGTATGTAACATTAAGGAAGTAAAAAGTAAAGAGGCTGTGTCGTTTTGTATTTAAAATGTCAATCAATTTATTTAAAATATCTGAATCAACTTGGCTTTGTTCTCATAGTCAAAGAGCAACCTCTGTTCCAACGTGACCTCAGAATCTACGCATTTATGCCAAATTATGTAATACAAAAATTATATAAGGGGTAGCTCAAATGTGTTATTTGTTATTTATGGTCATTTCCTGTCCTGACTCCACAGTGGAGGTCTGCAACTTGGAATGCCATTCACAAATGATTTACACAACTAGTGCTTTATTTTGTGTACTAAGTGAATATTGCATCAAGATGCAATGGGACATTGAAGGGATATAGTTTTCCCTTGTTAGCAATGGAGTCGGTGTCATGACACAAGTTACTTGAAGTCATGTATTTTAAGACATTTCAGCTTCCTGAAAGTACTTCCACTCCTGCTGACATCCTCCTTTCTGTCATGTAACTCCAGACCATCTCTGTTGCTTAGTGAACCTTTGCTGACCCTAAAGTGTAAGTTCATGCTCAAGAATAATGATTTTAATATTAATAAACTGATATTTAATCAGTTTACAGTTTAAAATGGTCTCTAAAATGGCTCAGCCCAATACAGGAGCTGCATAAGTAAAAAGAGGCTGTGTTATTTAGTCTTTAAAAGACTGTGAGGCCTTTTATAACCACAGGTAGCTGCAGTAACCCTGAAAAACAGGACTGAAATGAGGTGAGGTGCTGGTTTCCTGTGATGAAACTAAAAATCTTTTCTCTCTGTCTCTTAGTGCAGATCATCACTTTGGTGACTCCCTTAGTTCTCAGCAGTAAGTACCACTCCTGTCTGTAACATTACTTAGAGCCTCAAAAAATCAGTTTTAATTTTTGCCAAGTTTAAGTTTTTCTGAATTCTGTGTTTTTCAGCCCAGTTTATCATTAGAAAGAGTCGTTAATCACGTGGTGGATAAATATAATTTCACCAACTCTATAAGAAAGTAAAAATGTAATCAATATGAATGATTTTGATGTAACAAACCAAAAATACATATAGAAATGTTCAAATGTATGTGAAATTATTCACGGGTAAATAGTAGTTCACTGTAAAGAGACGACAACAGTGATACGGTAAGAAAGGTCTGGCTAGCTCGCTGTTTAGTGATATCAGGATGCATTTTGTTGAAACAGTCAACTTTCCATATAGTTAATGTCACTTTTAGACCAATCACATTCTGAATAACATCAAAAGTTCGAGCTGCTGGTTTACTGCAGTGAAACTGAAATATTTTCTCTCCTTTAGATCTCCAGTCCTTCCAGCCACCTCCTCCCAGTGACGGCTTGCCATCACTGTTGCTGTCTCCGTGACAGCACAGCAGTAAGTTCACACACACAAATTACATGTTAGGCTTAAATATAACAGTGGTTTTTTTATACCCTATTAATAAAGTGGCAGTGAAACACTGAGGCTTCTAAAATGGCCCCACTGAGTAGATATATTTTATGACACTATTTTATTTCACACAAATCTACATCTGTAAATGATAGGGGTATTTGATGCTCATTTTAAGCTGAGTAACACTTGTTCCATTGGATTTCTTCTATATTGCACCAACTGTCTAATACAGCGGCTCCCAAACTCTTTAGGCAACGCACCCCCTTCTACATCTTGACCGGGTTGATGCACCTCCAAACTTGTGTATTTGCTTGATGTCCCTTGACTTTTATAAATGGGCATCCTGTGACCTCACTGTGCATTTACTGCCAGACTGACAACCGCCGCTGCTGAATGAATATAGAGAATACACTGGGATAAAATATTGACATATTCAAAGCAAACTTCATTTAAGGAGTTTTTTTCTGAATCATATGTCTAATGCATGTTTCCATTTTGTCTCAACAGGTGTGCTGCGCTCCAGCTCCTCTCCCTCTCCATCTCCCTCTCCATCTATCACATCTATCTTTACTGGCCCTTCTATCCACTCTATCTGTTGTTGGGAATATATCACCTCTCTCCTGTCCCATCTACCCACTCATCACTGAATATAAGGTCTTCTATCTCTCCTATACAATCTATTATATCTATCTAATATTGGGTCTTCTATCTTTCTGTCCCTCTAATTCTATCCCTCTCTCTCTACATTTTTTGGATTCCAATTTGTGCAAGGCACCCATTTTTTCTGAACGCAACTATCTGTTTTGGAACAACAGGATTTTGGTACCTGTTTTTTTGGCTCCAGGTATTATTGGTTACCTGATCAAGCTATCATTTTGGATCTGAGCCTCTCTGCTCACAACTTCTCTCTCTCTCCTGTCTCTCTCCCACATTTAATATTTATTTTAGTATTTATCAAATATAAGTATATTCTATTTGGAAAAAAAATATTGAAATCAACTATATTATAAAGGAAGACTTTTTTACAACATTGGTTTAGACATTTAATTGAGAAAAGTTAATTCCAAAGAATTAAAATAAATCCTATACAAACTGTTGTTACTGTTCTATTCTGTATACATTACAAACATTGTAATAATTTATTTTACATAATTGTAACAACGTGCATTATTAAAGATAACACTGTATAATTGAAAATTATACAATATAAAGTCAGGTGTAATCCATATTTATACTAGAAAATAACTGTAGTTGTTCCTGAACTGTTGCTGTGGAAACCTACAGGTTTGTACCCAAAGGTTTGTTTTGACTGCAAATATCTTCACACCTGAGTGCACATAACTAAGTAAAGTTAGAAGTTACAAACATTGTAATTTAATTGAATCTGGTGAATTTTCAAATACATAAATTGTTGAAACACATCAGTAAAGAACACTAATTTGAAACAATATACATAAGGAATATTTAGTGTAATTTATATTTATACTTCAAAATAACTGTACTTGTTCCTGATCTTTGTTGCTGTGGAGCCCTGAAGGTTTGTACACAAAGGTTTGTTTTGAAAGCAGATATTTTCACATTTGACCACAGTTTTCTTTAGTCAGTGAGCATAAATAAGTAAATATATAAACACGTAACACCACATTGTATTTATTGTCCCTGATTAACATTTACACACACTAGATATAGAGACTCACTCACTGTCTGTAGAAGTGCTTTGTTGGTTAACGTTTCACATACTGTAATAGTCAACACACAGAAATATTTAGATATATCTGGAGCAGCTGTTCCTGTCCGCAGATCCCGACGATCTTCAGTGACCAGAAGCACTCATCTGTCATCAGACTGCCGCAACACCTTTGTTCCTGAATTTTGATATAAACCTTGGCATATTCATATTTATCACACAGTGTAGCACCGTACTATTTAGTTATTCTCTGCTGGTAAGTTCAAACAGTTCAGGGTCAGGACAGCTAGTTAATACTGGTTCTATATTTGACTATTAGTAGCCATCTCTAAACGTTTTTGGTGTTGAGTGCAGTAGGTTTGTACTCTGATTTAAAATATTTTCACATTTTACGGCAATTAATCAGTAAAAAAGTGTAAAAAGAAAATATATACTTTGTTTCTGATTCATACAGTAGTGAATAAAGTAACTATTCTTTGATTGTGTTTTATATATAAAGCTTTATATAGTATAGACTTAACGAAATTGAATTTAGTTGCTGCCACAAACTAATACTACAGCCTGTGAGTGAAGGTTAATTTAAGCATTAATACAGGTATTTTGATAGTTTTAAGTTTTATCTTCTATATTTAAAGGTGTAAGTTCTTCGAAGGCTTGACAAGGATTTTCTGAAAAACATTTGGTCACTGATAGTCTGTTCCTTTTGATAAATAATTGTAAATTGAATAGTTTTGAAATATATAAACCTGAAGCGCTTTCTGTGAGGTGATCTTCCATTCTTCCATTAGTAACCTTTGATTACTACAAGCTCACAGGTGTCATCCTTCTAATCCTGCTACAGTAACTGTTATAATTCATACTGTATTTGATTTCTTGATTGTGTACAATAAAAGTAAAGCATTAAGATTTGTGGTTTTGGAGCACGACAATGCCGAAGAAGTGCAAGCGGTCCCAAGCTGCAAAGGTGCGGTGGCAGAGGTGTGTAACAACTGAACAGGCAGAAGGTGTTGATCCACAGAGCAGTGGTGAGGTATCTGCAGCATGTCGTGATGGAAGTATGACACAGAGAGGTCAGAGTGATGCGCCAAAGCTGTCTTACGCTGATGCTGTAAAGATCGGTTGTGTAGCAGGTCCTAATGCTCACCAGGTAAAATCTACAGGTAAAAGCCATGAGCCATGTGTCCCTCAGGTGTGTTATGCAGACATGGTAAAGAGACCATCTCAGACCAATGTAGCGGGCCCGTCTAACTGTGTAAACATTGGAGATCAGCATGTACAACATGTCCGTGCATCTCGCAGCCAGAATTCTGCTAAATATGGCACATCTAGAAATAAGCAGTGTACCTGTAACTCACTGACATTTCTTGCATTCCTTCATGAGGATGAAAACATAACTGCCAGAGACCTGGACTCAGTATTGGACAAAGGTAATGCAGTGTACAATGAGGTCAGAAAAACAGTTCAATACAGCCATTTGACCACTGATGAGCTCCCTGATGTAGTTCCTGTACGCAGAGGTGTCTGTTATGTGAACATGAGAGCACTGTCAAGGTACGGCACGTTTGGAGCACCTCGACCTGAAGCTGTTGATACCTTTCTGGACCTTGAGGCTGGACTGTGCTGCTTGTTATCAGACGTACAGTACGCGTTGCTGCTGATGACACAGTTGTGTATCGCAGTATTCAGAACCAGATCAGGCAGATATGGTTTCTTTGATCCGCACTCCAGAACAAGCAAAGGTTTGCCGCTACCGCTGGATTCACGCACTCCTGGTACTGCTGTCATGCTGACATTCTCACGTCTCAGTGACATGATTGACAGGCTCACTAAGTGTCACAATATGTTAGGCACACCCTCTTCCTGTACCTATGAGTTGAAGCCTGTGGTGTTTCCCGATGTGAACACAGCCAATGTGAACGTCGCCATCCCAGACATACAGAGCCAGCCTGCAACTCTCACTGCTGCTGTGTCAACCGCTCAGCTCCATGATGCTCCTCAAAATGAGTCAAGCCTAAGTGCTCCTGAGATAAATGCTGTTGTCACTGATGCCTCTGAAAATATTTTAACTGAAGTATCTATTGACATGGAAACTGAACCAGAACCACCAAGCTTCATTTCTGTCACATCACACGATGTTCCTCAAAGTAAGTCAAACTTAACTGGTGTCTCTGTTAACATTTCACATGATGTATCCACTGATATGATAACTGAACAAGAACCACTGAGCCAATTCAGTTTGAATTCTCCCACAACATATGATGCTCCTCCAAAGAAATCAAAGATATCTACTCCATTAATGAATACTGTTGCCAGTGATAATGTCTCACATGAGATATCATGTAAACTCTCAAAACTTAGTAAACAACAAAGGAAAAAATACAAGAGGAGACTACTGCTCACTAAAAAGCCATCACAAAGAAAGGAGAATCAAAAAAGGAAAGAAAGGGGAAAATACGCTTCTGATGAAACATACAAAGCAAAGAAAATATCTTATTCAAACAGGAAATATTCTGATGAAAAACTCCGACAAAGAAAAAGAGAGTCAGTTACCAAACACTATCAAAACAATCCTGAAGTACGTCAAAAGAAAATAAATAATATAATAATGCAATACAGAGAAAGTGTTTACTTCAGATGCAAGAAAAAACAGTACATGAAAAACTCTTACAGAAACAATGCTGAACATAAACAGAAAAAAAAGCAGTATATTACTAAAGCTTACAGAGAAAGCCCAGAATTCAGACAGAGGCAGCGATCTTTTATCACTGAGCGATATGCACGTGACCATGCGTTCAGGCTGCGACACAGAGAACTGATGAGACAAAGAATGAGAGACAGGTATAAGAACAATGTTTCATTCAGGAGTTTGCATAACATGAGATGTGCAACCAAAATAAAAAGGAAATACAGATGGATAAATAGACCAGCAAGTGAGAGTGACAACACTTTGATCAAAGAAGCCATATCACTTTTCAGATCACGAATAAAAGCTGGCCCCACTTATGTCTGCACTGTGTGTCATAAAGCGTCCTTTCCAAACCAAGTCCAACCCTGCACAAGGTCAAACTATGTCAAAAATCCAGATGTGGTTGCAGAATGCCTGACAGGAAAGTACGTTCATGTTTGTGATGATAGCTGTATAAATGAACAGTGCAAGGTGCCTGATGAGAGAAAGAGGGAATGGATTTGCTCGACATGTCACAGCCATCTTAGAAACGGAGAGATGCCAAAGCTCGCTGTAGCTAACAACCTGGAGCTTGCTGACATTCCACCTGCGTTGTCTGACCTCAACATACTGGAGAGACATCTCATCGCCAAGTGCATAACGTTTGCCAAAATCATTCCTCTTCCTAAAGGCCGACAGAGAGCCATACATGGTAATGTGATATGTGTCCCGTCTGAGGTACAGGAAACAGTCAATGCTCTGCCCCGACTGAGAAGTGAGTCTCAGGTGATGAGAGTCAAACTGAAGAGACGACTGTCTTACAAAGGTCACCAGCTGTTTCAGACTGTTAACTGGTCTAAACTAGTGCAAGCACTGAAAACTCTGAAAGATATTCACCCTGGCTATACAGACGTGACTATAAGAGATGAGGCTGAATTATGTGATCCAACACTTCCTGATGATGATGATCATGATGATGATGATGATGATGATAACATGGAGGATGACGATTATGATGCCGACGATTTGATGGAAATAGACAGGTGTGAGAGTGATGCACTGTGTGAGGCAGAAAATAAACCTGAAAATGAGCAACAAAACAATGACATGCTGGTTTGTGATGAAAGTCAACCAGAGGAACAGACAGATGATCCAGAACAGGAAGGTGACATGCCTAATGGTGGTGTTGCTCTTGAATCATGCCTTCAGCCACGTGATGTTTCAGAGGACATTTTATCTTTCAGTGAAGGGATTTATTCTGTGGCACCAGCAGAGGGAAACAGTCCAGTCAGCTTCTTTAAGACCCCGAGACTTGAATCCTTAGCTTTCCGTGTCAGTTTCCAAACGGCTTGAATACACTGGATGAACAGAGAATTTATAGATTAACACCTAGCAGTTATTTCAAAACAAGGCTTTTTGGTGTCGATGATCGGTTTGCCAGAGACTCAAACTATTTGTTCTTTGCTCAGTTTGTGACTGAAATACACTTGGCCACTTCCAGCATGACAATACAGCTACGTAAAGGAAAACCTTTCACCAGAGATGGACGCAAAATAACCTCAGGAATGTTGCAAGACAAACACGAGGTAGAGAGACTGGTCCGAAGTAAATGCGCGTTACGTTTTATGCAACCGATTCAGCGGCACGCCAGCATACTGGGAGAAAACCACTAGAGATCTGTTTGCCATGATAAGACAGTTGGGAACTCCTACATTCTTCTGCACATTTTCTGCAGCTGAGATGCGTTGGCCTGAGGTGATCGAAGCAATAAAAACTCAGCAAGGTGAGCAGGTTAATTTTGATGAGCTGGACTGGTCCACAAAGTGTGACATCCTGAGAAGCAATCCTGTTACAACGATGCGCATGTTTGACAAACGTGTTGAGGCCTTGTACAGAGATGTAATCTTGTCTCCCGCACAGCCGCTTGGCAAAGTTGTCGACTACTTTTACCGATTAGAGTTTCAGCACAGAGGAAGCCCACATATACACTGCTTGTTATGGGTTGAAGGAGCACCTGTGTTTGAGGAAGACAGTGACCAGACTGTGTGTGATTTTGTGTCCAAATACATCACAGCTCAGCTACCTGACCCACATACACAACCTGAACTGTACAAGAAGGTAACTGAAGTGCAAATACACAGCAAAAATCACTCAAGGACGTGTTTCAAAGGTGCCAGCTCTGGATGTCGCTTTGGCTTCCCAAAACCAGTGTCAAACAGAACCATGATAACAAGACCTGTAAGTCATGATGTCGATGATGATGATGATGATGATGATGATGATGATAAAGATGATTCACGGCAACTGGAAACAGCAAAGGCAAAACTGGCACCACTGAACCTGCTGCTGAATGAACCTGAAATTGCCTCCCTGAGTTTAGAGCAGCTCCTGGCTCGATGTGATTTAACACTGAGTGAATATGAACGATATCTTCACATGATGACCAAGTCCAGCGCAGTGATAATGAAACGTGAACCAAAGGACTGCTGGGTAAACGGATACAATGCCTACCTTCTGGATGCCTGGGACGCTAACATTGACGTGCAGTTCATACTCAGTTATTACAGTTTAATACAGTACATCTGCACATACATATGCAAAAGCGAAAACAGTGTGAGTCAGTATTTGAAAACGCTCATAGAGTCGTCCAACAGAGACAATGTCAATGAATGTGATGAAATGAAGGAAATCATGCAAGCCTATTCCAAAAAGAGAGAGGTCAGTGCTCAGGAGTGTGTGACTCGTGCATGTGGTATTAACATGAAGAAGTGTTCACGTGGTGTCGTGTTCATACCGACAGATGATAACCCTCTGAGAATGAGTCGCCCCATGTCATCGCTTGAGAACTCAGTAGATGAAAGTGTAGATGTGTGGATGACGTCTTTGACAGACAAATATAAATCCAGACCTGAGACGCCAGAGTTTGAGGAAATGTGTTTGGCTGATTTTGCCTCTACGTGCAGGTTTGTGTATGGAAAACAGACAAAAGGTAAAAATGTTTTGCCCCTGCTGAATGATCTGGGATTTGTTCAGAAGAGAAACAGTGAGAAGCCTGCCATCATCAGATTTCACCGCGCGTCACAGGAGAAACACCCTGAGCAGTTTTACGGCACATTATTAAAACTGTACGTCCCTCACCGATCAGACCAGGAACTGAAAAGACCAACTTATGAGTGCTTCTACAGTGTTGGCTGGGTTCAACTACCAGGTTCTGACCATGCTGAGCACGTGCAACACATTGTCAAACGAAACAGAGAAAAATATGAGCAAAACAGTGATGAAATTGAGAAAGCAGTTGAGGAGTTTGAACAGAACAGACAAATTATTGATGAATGGTGTAATTTGGGGGGCAGAATCTGAAGTGGTGAGATTGGAGTGTGTCGAAGAACTGGAGGCGAGAGAGCCAGATCATGAACACGTTCAAGAGAATGTACCAGAATATCAGCCTAACCTCGTCACAGAATCCAGAGCTGTAAGAGAGGCGCCTGCAATCGATCCCACACTGTTGAGACAGATGTATCAGAATCTGAACCAGAAACAAGCATGTGTGTTCTATGCAGTAAGAGACTGGTGTGTAAAGAGAGTCTGTGGCCTTAATCCAGAGCAGTTTTTTTTCTATGTAAACGGTGGAGCTGGAACTGGCAAATCACATCTCATCAAATGCATTTACTCAGAGGCATCTAAGATACTGTGCAAACTGCCCAGACGCTGTGAGGAGGATGACATATCAAACCCCACCGTCCTGTTAAGTGCTTTCACTGGAACTGCAGCCTTCAATATATCAGGAACAACACTTCACTCTCTGCTCAAGCTGCCACGGAGCCTAAAACCTCCATTTCAAGGACTTGGTAACAAACTAGATGAAATCAGATGTGAACTTTTAAATGCTGAGATCCTTATCATCGATGAGATTTCCATGGTGTCAAAGCCACTTTTTGCATATGTGGATGCGAGACTGAAACAGATCAAAGGCTGTCAGAGACCCTTTGGAGGAATGTCAATCATTGCTGTAGGAGACTTTTATCAGCTGCCACCTGTGCGACAGTCCAAGGCACTCTGTGTGTATGACCCATGTGAGATTGACCTGTGGCAGGAACACTTTCAGATGATCACCTTGACTGAGATCATGCGTCAGAAGGACGATGTTGCCTTTGCAGAGATGTTGAACCGGATCCGAGTGAAAGAAAAGTCACAGCAGTTGTCTGAAGCAGACAGAGGTTTGTTGTCACAGACTGTCACTGAACCAGCACTTTGTCCCACTGACGTCCTACACATCTTCCCAACTAATAAGGAAGTCCACTCTCACAATGCGAGAATATTATCTCTGCTCCATTCTCATGTCACCGTCATTGATGCAGATGATTACAAAAGGGATCCACACAGTGGAAGAATGGCTCGACAAGCTGCACCATGTAAAGGAGGAAAAAATGACTTGCCAGATACAGTACATGTTGCTGAAGGTGCTCGTGTCATGCTCACCAGAAACATAGATGTGTCTCAAGGATTAGTGAATGGTTCGTTCTGTACACTAGTCAGGATAATAACCTCTGAGCAAACTAATTTTGTACATGTGAAAATGCTTGGGCTAAAGATGGATGATGAAACAGCTGGAAGGAGTCACCGTAATAAAGCACCAGGAAGTTCAGATGATCTTGTGTACATAGAGAGAGCAGAGGAGAAGCTGAAACAGAAAGGTTTTGTACGCAGACAGTTTCCCATCAGACTTGCTTTTGCTTCTACCATCCATAAGGTTCAAGGTATGACGAGGACATCGGCTGTTGTCTCCTTAAAAAACATTTTTGAACCTGGCATGGCTTACGCCGCTATCAGCAGAGTAACCTCTCTCAGTGGACTGCACATGCTGGATATAGATGAGCGTAAAATATACGGTAACCCAGAAGTCACTGCAGCCTTACAGACCATGAGACAAGTCAGCTTGGACGACATGATGCCTCTTCTCCACTTCAAACAAACGCTGAGCAGAGACGACACGCTGACCGTTGTGCACCACAACACAGAAGGTTTGCCATCTCATGTTAATGACATCAAGAGCCACCATGAACTGTGTCTCGCAGACGTTTTGTGTCTCACTGAAACTCACCTACAAGGCTCCTTTGTTGCAGACAGTCTCAGTCTTCAGGACTTCAACATGTTTAAACGTAACAGACACCTGTCCTACACACGTTTTCCAGAAATGGCCAACAGAGGCGGTGGAGGAGTTGCTGTTTATGTGAAAAACTACATTCAAATCCATGAGATACAGTATGTAAATAATGTAACTGACCTTGAGTTTGTAGCTCTGAAAGTCGAAGCCCCGGTGAGTGCACTGATTGCTGCCATATACAGACCTCCGGACTACAATGTGACCTCCTTCCTGTCGAACCTGCGAAGCCTTTTGGACTCACTGGAGATCATGGACTGCCATCCCATCATTGTGTGTGGTGATTTCAATGAGAATCTCCTGTCTGACGTAAGTAAGCCTATTCTGGAGCTGTTTCTGTCCAGGGGGATATGCACAACTCATCACTGCTGCCACCACAGAGAAAAACACACTGCTGGACCTCATCTTCGTTTCTCAGCCACAACGCTGTCTCCATTCTGGTGTCATGAAAACTTATTACAGTTATCACAACCCTGTTTACTGTGTGATGTCCTCCGACAGTTCATAAAGACGTCAGCCGAGTTTTAGAGATAAAGAAGATTTTGTGGTTAAAGTTAAACTTTCAGGTTAAAGTACAACTTTGTTTAAGAAGCAACAGTTTGTTTTAAACACATACCGGGATGAGGGATAGGCTAACTGATCTATTAAAAACACTTGGTTTAAATGACTAAAGTATTGGAACATGAAGGAAAAAGATAATTATATCATAATGACTAGGTTTACTGAGACTTCTGTAGAGAATATAACTAATATACAAGTATTTCAAATACTAATCCAGTTGTCTACATTTATCCAGAGGAGGGGTGTCCTCTTGCAGCCAGGCACCTCGCCAGGCTGCCTCAATCTATCTGAGGCTGGGAGGGAGGGTGGAACAGAGGACCCCCTGCTCAAAACATGACATGACTTGTAATGTGCCAAAGAGAAAATAACCTGCAAATTTCTGAGAGAATTGGATGCTGCTTGACGATTATGTGTCTTGTCTGTTTCTGAAGGTAAGATGAAAATACATCATGATTTTTTAAACTACATTGTTGTGATTTTAATGAATTATTCATGTGAAGGATTATGTGATCACAGTGTTTTTAGAGTAATATGAAATGTTTCTTGTAACAGTACTGTAATTTATGTGGATGTAAATTTTGTTTGGTAAAATAATCTTATGGTTTATATATTTTTCAGGTAACCTTATTGCAATGATCTTAATTGTCAACATATTCTGGCCTGCGCATTCATCATGGGCGGGTTTGGATTTTGGGTTGATGAATGCGCAGGCCCTTTCAGCAGCTGTATACAGCATTGAATACAGTATTGTATACAGCTGCTGACATTTACAAACCACACAAACTTCAGAAAGTATGTTTTCTATCTAGAAAACATACTTTCTGACGTACCAGCTGAAACCCCACACACACACACACACAGAGTTTCCCATCACACTCTCTGGCAGGGTGGGTGGCCTTTCCAAAGACTATGTAAGTTTACTTTCACAGTTCTGCCATCCTGAGTTTCACCTCCTCCAAGTCCCACTCATCTCAAAGTGGAGGATGAGACTCTGCTACCATTTTCTTTCTCTGTGAGACTCTGGACCACCCCATAACAAGCGAGACATCATGTCACAGACAAGATGCTGCAACAGAGACGTGTTCCCCTGCCAGTGTCCGGGTGTCTTTGCAAAAGAGCACAAGGTATTAAATAAAAATTTCAAATGCACCTTTGAAAGTTTTGATTTAATTTCAGGTTACAGAATTTAACATAGAGAGAAGATGATTTTCTGCTCTACAGAGTTGATTGTTGTGCATTATGTAATATTAAGTTAGTAAGTAAGTTAATTTCTATTTTGTGTTTTCTCTTGTCAGGATGAGCTCCATCCTCCTTCCTCCACATCACCATGTGTGCACTGCATCTGCTTCTGCATGTCACCGCTGGGACGCTGCCCTCACACCAACCACTGACCTGATAACTGGGAGCAGCTGTTTTACAGCCCATGGACATGTCAAAGGTCTGAAACTTACAGAACTTTACATCCTCACTCTGTGCTCCACTGACAGGTTTGGCTTGAGCCAACACTGGACAGCATCATGACAGAATAGTAAGGGACCCATGGACCACATACATCAATACACTATATCTTTTTGTTTTTGTGACTAATTGATTTATTGATGATCCATTTAATATATTTTCATTTAGTCTTTCATCATGATTTATGTTTTTATTTTATTTTTTATCCTTCCCATTCCCTCTGTCTGTTAATAACAGATAAATGACAAAGAAAAGATGGTAAATCATGTCAGTTAGGTCAGTTTCCACATGCAGAAGACACATTTTATCTACCATCACTGTGGGGTTTCAGCTGGTACAAAAAGGTTTTTCACATTTTGCCTTGGGCTAATCCAAACCCCACTGAAAAGCAGTCATTTATGTTAAAATTTCAGACTGAAATCAAATGTCACCCTGTGGTCTTCAGAATGCCCACAGAACACGGCTTGGTTAAACGAGCCTTGTCAAATGGTTTCACTGGGATAAATGTTCCCATGCTGGTCTTTTAAGTCACACGTCAACACCTTGTTTTTGGGAACAATCCTACAAAGTCAAGGATAACCCGGGTTTTGGGTGAGGCTCAGTAGGCTGAGTTGACTGTGAGTCTTGATAACTAATGGGTATATTAGCCTGGTCTAAGCATGGTGTGAAAAGCCTTTAATGGTAGGACTGAACAATATTCAAATTGCTTACTTACTTCTGTGCTTTTGCACGTCCATCAAAAGGACACTATGTATAGAAACCGTCAAACGCTCTGTTTTGACAAATCTGTCCCTCTTGCTATTAGTGTGTGTTTTATGTGCTCAGTCCTCACTCTTTACATCCCTTCAATATTTTCCCAAGTATCTTGATCAAAGATCTTCCTCAACCTAAGATGATTTGTGCACTGTGCTTATTGTAAAACCGACAAAGGAATGAACAGAATAGGTGAAAGAAGGAAGGGTGTGTACACAGATGTCACTTCCCAAGACTGTTTTCTTTGCACATATAGCACATGCTAATGATGGAGATAATATATATTGTTCAGCCCTGCCTTTTAAATCTACAGCTATTTAAGCACTCTGTCATTTGGTTTTGAAAATATCTTTGTCTTTTCTTTTTTTATATATAAATTGTTTTTATGTTGTCAGCACTTTGCTTTTGTTGCAACAGTTTGAAAAGGAAACTTTTTGTCAAAATGTATATTTTAAGTTAATTTTATTTTAAGTTTTGTTTCATTGAGTTATAAGACTTTCAAGATGCAAGCGATCTCAGTTATGTCTCAACTGCATATCAGGCTGGTTTGTTTGCTATAGCGTATGTAACTTTCCCCTCGATGGGGAACTCAGTTCTCCTGTGTCTCCTGTGAGGACACTTGCCAGCTTTAGCCTCCCTTCCTTCAGCACTGTGAGGACCACCTCACAAACAAAACACTGTGCTCTTATTGGATGTCAATCTGCACTGGACCCATCACTGCTGGACCACCCAGAGACGTTTTCTACTTCCTGCTAGTCCCAGTCATCTGAAAGCAGAGGACGAGACTCCTGAGAACTCCTGCCACCCTTTTCTCTCTCTCTGAAAGTCTGGACCGGCCCACAAGGACCGAGACATCATGCTGCAAAGACAGAGACACCGTCCCCTGCCACTGTCCAGGTTTACTAAATAAGGTAAATAAAACTTTTAAATGCCCTTTTTAATGTTTTGCTTTAATTGTATGTTCATTCAAGTATTAGCTCTGCATTAATCCATTTCACAGCTGAGACCGTCAGGGCTGCATAAAGAGCTTAACATGTCAGAGAAGCTGGACATCATGCATCGTGCTGGACCACCCAGAGACGTTTTCTACCTCTTCCTCGTCCCAGTCATTTCAAAGCAGAGGATGAGAAACACCTGCTACCTTTTCTCTGGCTCTGAGACGGTGGATCACCTCATAAAATCCAAGACATGCTGCTGCTGCTACAGACTAGATGCTGCTACAGAGACGTGTTCCTCTGCCAGTGTCCGGGTTTCTTCACAACAGAGCAAAAGGTATTCGGGCCTCTATTTTGAATTCAAATTTCCCATGTCTTTAACTGTATGTGCATTCATGTATTCACTTTGCATTAACCCTGCTGTTGTGATGACACTATTGTTGCTCTTGACTCTTGAGTGTTACAGCTAGGAGTAAAACATTGTAATTTACATCAGCTTTGTCCTTCAGATGTCCACTGTGATCCGACACAGCAGACTAGAGAGAGAGAGCTAAACGTGTGGAAGACGCTGGAGATCATGCAGCCTTCCTGTGTGAAGTGGCTCTGGACAGAAGATGGTGTCTGCTCTAGAGAAGTGGCCGAGGTATTTTTATTAACGTGTATGATGTAACTGCTTATGTTTTGTGTCAGAGTCTTAAGTTCACTTCTATTAATGTTTGTGTATTCTCAAGGGATCAGGCGTACTGCTGCAGGGAGACAAAGTGCTGCGGATCAGTCCGTCAGTCATCAGTGACAGCATCAAGCTCCTCCCTGAACCACTTGTAAAGGTAATCATTTATTTTACCCTCTTTGACCAACAAACTAACATGAGCACTGCTGGCACTACTGTTTGTGTATTTACATTAATGATGAATAAAGTTTCTCACTGTTCTTTCTTTTTAAGCTCCTCCCCCTTCCCCTTCTGCATGTCACTCCTGGGACGCTGCCGTCACACCAAACACTGACCTGACAACTGGAAGAATGAACATGGCAAAGGTCATAATGTTACAGAACTTTACATCTTCATACCATTGACAGTTCTGGACTTTTTGCAACATTGGGCTGATTCAAGAAACAGAACCATGAAAGCCAAAGACCCATGGACAAAACACATGATCTCTCGTGTGGTCAAAAAAAACTTTAAGTTTACTTCTGCTTGCCCCATGTCTTATTTTCAATTGATGTGAGCTCACTGAGCTATTCAAGTCATTCCACTATTCATCCCTACTCTGTACATGTGTAAATGTCTTTATTTATATATATATATTTTGTTTGTTTGGTTTTGTTTTTTTCCATCAACTTCTGGAAACACTCACCCCTGCACCACCATTACTCATCAGGTGGAGGAGCATGCCTCTTCAGAAAACTTCCATCTGTTCATAGATTCTGCTCCATCAGGACCAAGACCACCAGACACTTGGAAAGTTTTGTCCCTCCAACAGTCTCTTAAACAACGCGCCCTAGCTCCCTTTATCCTCCGACCGATTCACACATCATCCCCTCCATGCACACACATGCAAGGATGCACTCGCACTTTAACACACACACACACACACTTAGTGTATGAGATGGTGCAACTCCTTATTATGAACTTTCCGAGAATGTGCAACATCTTGTAGTGAAGTATATAGTATTATTAACTTATGTATATATTCAGGTACTAATGTATATATAGATATACTGATTTTCTCTTTTTTTTTCACATTGTACCACCAAGTCAAATTCCTGGTGCATGAAAAAAATTGTGATTCATGTGGAGCTAATTTAACTATGGAACTGCAATTATTGATTATTTTTATTATGGATTCACAAAATTCTCACACCTTCCTTCTTCTTATTATTATGGACATCCCAAGTTCTAACACCTTCACAATGTTTGTTTTGTTTTATGCATAAACATACATTTTTTAATTGACAGATAGTCTTCTGATATCACATATTAATAATAAAATCATTACTATTTTGCAACAGTTTTAATACGTAACAGGCAGTATTCAACTTTTACATCCCATTCATACTTATTAGACCATTTCACACTTTCCCATCTATAAATCAGCTTTGTAATTTTTTTCTTTTGACAAACTCATTTCAACTTGTAGTTTCACTGTGTAACAACGTTCATCCTTTTAACAAAGAATTTCAACTCTCATCAGCTTCCATGTTCTTAAGCAGTTTAATGCAGTCCAATTGAGCTTTAACACTTTTAAGACATTTGAATTAAGCTTCTTTAGCATTTTCTGCCAGGTTTATCAATTGTTTCTGTGTTTCAGCTTCTTTGAGCATTTCAATTAAGCTATTTTTATTTTTTTTGCAGTATTTAGAACCTTTTTAAACTACATTTCAGCTTCTTCAAGTATTTGAATTAAACTCTTGAGTTTTCTACAATTTTGTGGATCTTTTTTTGCATTTCAGCTTATTAATGCATTTGAATTAAGCTTTTTTTGCTTTTATGCAGTTGTTTCTTCAATTCAGCTTCTTTGGCAATGTTTTGCAACCTTTTGTAGCATTTCAGCAACCTTATGCATTTCAGTTCAGCATTTCCAGCATTCACACGCATGTTCCGCAGGAAATGCAATTTTTCTAGTTAGTGTGAATGCTGGAAGCATTCACACTCTTGAAATCAAATCTTTATTATTATTACTTATTCTTCTTCCGTGACGTTTTTGGCCGTGCTACTACTTCTGCATACTTTGTGCTACAAAACCATTCAACTATCAAAATGTTCAGCTCTTTAAGGACATGTTGGGCTATTATATAACTTTTTTATACCTTTTATACTTTTTTACACTATTAAGCTTTTTTATGCAATTTTTTTCACAATGTAAGTCAATGGAGAATTCTTCAAATCCTTCTTTATGCTCCTTCTGCTTTCAAATGCTACTACTTCTGCATACTTTAAGCTATTTCTGTCATTTCAACTTTAAAATATTTACAAATCTTTAAGCTATTAATGCTTGTATTCAACTTTTGCTATCCTTTATACTTTTTTCACAATCTGTACTCAAGTCTCATGCTGTTTTTCAGGCCGTTTCGGAGATTATAATGGGAGCGGATGAGGCGGAATGTTGAGAGCTAGAGCACGTGATGTCATCGCCAGAGTGGAGCCAGCTTGAAAACTAATCACGGAAAATAATTTTGAAATCGCTGGCCTGGCCACAATTTTAACTCTTCGGGCATGAAATTATACTAGAAACGTAGGTATTTTTGTTGTGGTTCCTCACGTGTGTTTAGTAAATCCCTCGGACTTATAGTTTTTTCTCTGTGTCCTTCCAAAGGACAAGAGTGACAGAAAATCCTCCATTGACAGCAATTATAAATCCAGCTGAAATTTAGTCACCGGACCATTATGAACCAGTTTTTCAACTCGCCAAAGTGGTCCCTTTTTTCAACTCTATCCACACAAAAAATATATCACATCGTTCGCAAAGGCCTTGTCTCGCTCACGGTCAGGTCATTTCGCTGATACGACCTAGAGTTTTGTCTCTAGGGAGGTTTGTTCGAGGCAAAGTATTGACAGATTTTCCAATTTGTCTGTATAGGATAACTGACAAAGATCAAAGGCAGACACACACGCACACACATTCTCTCTCTCTCTCACGCACACACACAAACTTGGTCCTGTATTCTGATTGGTGGACAGACATTGAGCTATTTTCTGAATGAAATTCAGTGTACTGCATGCAGAGTACTGCCTCTGCTCTAATACTACAGTGTACTACTACTACTGGTAGTACTACTGACACACACAGAGGTACACAAACAGACATAGACACATACACAAATGCACACACACTTCTCTTCATTGGGAACAGTTGGGTCTCTGTGTCTCACAGTCTTATTGTCCACCTGTCTCTCTTTGTCTCACGGTCTGTCTCACAGTCCTTATTGTCCACCTGTCTCTCTTTCTCACAGTCTGTCTCACATCCTTATTGTCCACCTGTCTCTCTTTCTCACAGTCTGTCTCACAGTCTGTCTCACCGTCTTCTTTGTCCACCTGTCTCTCTTTCTCACAGTCTGTCTCACATCCTTATTGTCCACCTGTCTCTCTTTCTCACAGTCTGTCTCACATCCTTATTGTCCACCTGTCTCTCTTTCTCACAGTCTGTCTCTACAGTCTGTCTCACCGTCTTCTTTGTCCACCTGTCTCTCTTTCTCACAGTCTGTCTCACATCCTTATTGTCCACCTGTCTCTTTCTCACAGTCTGTCTCACATCCTTATTGTCCACCTGTCTCTCTTTCTCACAGTCTGTCTCACATCCTTATTGTCCACCTGTCTCTCTTTCTCACAGTCTATCTCACAGTCTGTCTCACCGTCTTCTTTGTCCGCCTGTCTCTCTGTCTCACAGTCTGTCTCACAGTCTTTTTTGTCCACCTGTCTCTCTTTCTCACAGTCTGTCTCACAGTCTTTTTTGTTCACCTGTCTCTCTGTCTCACAGTCTGTCTCACAGTGTTATTGTCCACCTCTCTCTTTGTCTCACTGTCCGTCTCACATCCTTATTGTCCACCTCTCTCTCTGTCTCACAGTGTTATTGTCCATCTCTCTCTCTATCTCACAGTGTTATTGTCACATCCTTATTGTCCACCTCTCTCTCTGTCTGACCGGTCTGTCGCGACTGTCTTACTGTCAGCTGCTGCTACTAGTACTGCTACTACTGCTGCTACTACTGCTACTGCTACCTAGTACTACTACTACTTATACCTAGTACTACTATTACTGCTACTACTGCTAACTAGTTCTGCTACTACTGCAACTTAGTACTGCTACTACTGATACCTGAGTACTACTACTACTGATACCTAGTACTACTATTACTGCTACTACTGCTACCTAGCACTGCTACTACTGATACCTAGTACTGCTACTACTGCTACTACTGGAACTTAGTACTACTGCTACTACTGCTACATAGTACTGCTACTACTGATACCTAGTACTACTACTACTGCTACTACTGATACCTAGTACTACTACTACTGCTACCTTGTACTGCTACTACTGATACCTAGTACTACTAATGCTGCTACTACTGGAACTTTTTACTACTGCTACTACTGCTACCTAGTACTGCTACTACTGCTACCTAGTACTGCTACTACTGATACCTAGGACTACTAATACTGCTACTACTGGAACTTAGTAATACTGCTACTACTGCTACTAATGATACCTAGTACTACTGCTACTACTGCTACATAGTACTACTACTACTACTGCTACCTAGTACTGCTACTACTGATACCTAGTACTGCTACTACTGATACCTAGTACTACTGCTACTACTGCTGCTACTACTGCAAATTAGTACTACTGCTACTACTGCTACCTAGTACTACTGCTACTACTGCTACCTAGTACTGCTACTACTGCTACCTAGTACTGCTACTACTCTTCAACTTTCAAAGCTAACTAATTCTGCATACTTTGTGCTAGAACAACCATTCAAATATTAAAATGTTCAGCTCTTTAAGGACAGTTAGGCCTGTATACAACTTTTGCTATCTTTTATGGTTTTTAAAATATTCAGGTTTAAAATATTCAATTTACAGGTTTTTTTAATTTTCTGCCATGTTTTCAATTGTTTGTGCAGTTCAGCTTCATTGAGCATTTCAATTAAGCTCTTTTTAATTTTTTTGCAGTATTTAGCACCTTTTTAAAATACATTTCAGCTCCTTCAAGTATTTGAATTAAAATCTTGACTTTTCTACAATTTTGTGGATCTTTTTTTGCATTTCAGCTTATTAATGCATTTGAATTAAGCTTTTTTCGCTATTTTGCTCTTTTTTGCAGTTGTTTCTTCAATTCAGCTGCTTTTGCAATGTTTTGGACCTTTTTTTGCAATTCAGCTACTTCATGCATTTCAGTTCAGCATTTCCAGCATTCACACGCATGTTCCGCAGGAAATGCAATTTTTCTAGTTAGTGTGAATGCTGGAAGCATTCACACTCTTGAAATCCAAATCTTTATTATTATTCTTTTTATTCTTCTTCCGTACGTTTTTTGGCCTCTAACTACTTCTGCATACTTTGTGCTAGAAAAACCATTCAACTATTAAAATGTTCAGCTCTTTAAGGACATGTTGGCTATTAAGTAACTTTTTTGTATCTTTTAAATTGTTTAAAATATTCAGGTTTTTTCAAATATTTTCTGCCATTCAAATGAATTGAAAAATCTTCAAATCCTCGTTCAGCTTCTTCAACTTTCAAAGCTCACTACTTCTGCATACTTTCAGCTACATTCATCATTCCACCTTTAAAATATAGATAAATCTTTCAGCTATTAAACTTGTATTCAGCTTTTTGATATCTTCTTCAGTTTTTTTCACAGCAGCTGTTTAAGTGACATGAAAATTTCTGGTGATTTCAGACTTTATAATGGGAGCTGAATGGGACGGAATGTTGGCAGCTAGAGTGAGAGGACCAACTGACACAGTGGGAATTCACTTCACAAAAGTCTCAAAAGTTTGTCCTCAACTTCGCTGTATCTCCCACAATTTTCACTCTACACGCGTGATTTTTTCAGAGGTTGTAGAAAAACTTGTTGTGCCGCTCATGTGCGACTTTGAAAGCAATCGGGCTTACGGAACTCGCACAGTCAGCTTGGAAGTGGGAGCATGGTCGACCAACTGCCGCATAGACTCCAATAGAAAATCAGACCTGAAGATTCGGTGGGAAGGTAGAAAGTCGGTCGTTTTTACATCGCTGCCGTGGCCACAGTTTTCGCACTAGAAACACGAAACTCGCACAGGATCTTCAGGCGGATCTTGTGTCTCTCACGGTACGTTTTCTTCGGCGATGCGAGTTACGGTCTGTTCGGTAGGAGCCGGAGAAGCAGAGCAGCGCTTCAGGTCTGAACCCAGTGAGATCAGCTGTTTGAGGCTGTCAAAGTCAGACAGCTGTTAGTATCGCCATGGCAACCCTGGACTCTTGGCACACAGCTGATTGAGAATGATGTAATGAGTGCATTTTTTTAAGTGCTAACTACTTCTGCATACTTTGTGCTAGAACAACCATTCAACTATTAAAATGTTAAGCTCTTTGAGGACATTTAGGCTTGTATACAACTTTTGGTATCTTTCGTGGTTTTTAAAATATTCAGGTTTAAAATCCTCTTCAACTTTCAAAGCTAACTAATTCTGCGTACTTTGTGCTAGAACAACCATTCAAATATTAAAATGTTCAGCTCTTTGAGGACATTCAGGCTTGTATACAACTTTTGGTATCTTTCGTGATTTTTAAAATATTCAGGTTTAAAATCCTCTTCAACTTTCAAAGCTTACTACTTCTGCATGCTTTGTGCTAGAAAAACCATTCAAATATTAAAATGTTCAGCTCTTTAACGACATTTAGGCTTGTATACAGTTTTTGGTATCTTTCATGGTTTCTAAAATATTCAGGTTTAAAATCCTCTTCAACTTTCAAAGCTTACTACTTCTGCATGCTTTGTGCTAGAAAAACCATTCAGATATTAAAATGTTCAGCTCTTTGAGGACATTTAGGCTTGTATACAACTTTTGGTATTGTGGGATCATACATTAATCAAGGGGTTGCTTTTGCTCTTTAGTATATTTAGAAGTGTGATTTGCTTATGATTGATGTAGTGATAAGATATGAACAAAAGGTCTAGCATCATATTAATTAGTATATAATTAACAATAGAGCTTGTGCAGAAAACAGGAACCACACTTTTCACACAGTAAACTCTACAGCATATAGAGCAAACACTCACACTCATACATCACCTCACAGACACACACACACACAACATATTTCTCCTACCCCCATCCTCACACACACCATGCCCTTTACACTGTTCAGGCTCCATGCACACCTACATAAGGTTACCAGACATGCCTAAATAAGTCCAAAGGAATATGTGCAGCTGGGTGGAGGTTTCCATTATATAGTTGTTGCTTAGCAGGAAGACCTCAGACTCTTGTGGGGAACCTCAGACTGGTGAGGAGGAGAGCAGAGTCTCCAGATATATATCTGCTTTCTGAGCTCAACAAAATATTGTGGGAATCTGATGACTCATCTCCAACTTGTGTCAGCTGTTTGAGCCTGTCTAAGTCAGACAGCTGTTAGTATCGCCATGGCAACCCTGGACTCTAGGCACACAGCTGATTGAGAATGATGTAATCAGTGAACAGAACAATCACACTTTCAGGTTCTGCATTGTTATGCAAGTTCGATGCATCGTTCAACATTGTTATACTTTACTGTTTTTATTCTTACTGGAAGGGGGGATACTCAGAATGTTGCAATTTAAATTGTATTTACTTTAAAATCTTTATCACATTCTTTAGAACAGTTCCCATATTTCCAAGTGTCATAGTCCTTCAGCAGCTTCATGCAAATTAAGACTAGCTATGAAATTTAGCCTCAGCTTTTCAACAGTCTTTAAAACCTCAGACATCTTTCATATATTTGTACTATTTAAATTTGCTCAAGATTGCAATTCAGTTTAGCAGAAGCCTTAAAACAAAGCTGTAGTCCATAATGAATTCAGAAAAATTTAACCAGTAATACTAGCTCTTTTCATATGATCAGCATGGTTTGCCAAAATAAAACAAGACAAGTAGGATCATTTTCTTTATATTTAATTAACTCATTAATATTTACAGAAAATATGGAATAAATTAAATTAAATTATTGACTATATTTGACATTTTACTGAAACATGAAACAAATTGCATATTAACATTGCTTCTACTGTTACCTCTACTACTTCTACTGCTACGTCTACCTCTACTTGTACTACTACTTTACTACTATCACTTAAACACAATAAATTTAATTAAATCACCTTCTTCTATTACTTCTACTTGTACTTCTACTGTTACCTCTACTACTTCTACTGCTACGTCTACCTCTACTTGTACTACTACTTTACTACTATCACTTAAACACAATAAATTTAATTAAATCACCAAATTGATAATAATAATTGACAAAAATTACAGCAAACAAACTATTTACATTGTATTCCCGTTACATCATTATAATTCCCTTTGAATAATCTCCGTGATTTTCTTCCCAACAATCTTAATATTAACAGTTAATTTTCTTTCTTTTAGTTTATCATCAAATGGCTGCCATGTTTCTTCATTAATATCAAAAATGTCTCCATTTTCAAGCATAACTTGAAAAATGTTGCTGCTGCTTCCATCTCTGCCACTGCTGCTCCCGCCACCACTTCCGCCGCTGACACCAACTCTGCTGTCCCCGCTGCCGCTCTTGCCACTGCCGCTGCCGCTCTCGCCACTGCCGCTGCCGCTCTCGCCACTGCCGCTGCCGCTCTCGCCACTGCCGCTGACACCGCTGCTACACATTTTCAGTACCCCAACAATGGACACACGCTCGTAGGTGTCTTTTGGCTTCTGTTGAGTAAAGTAAACACATTTGATTGAAATCACATCTACCAGAATAAAGGACTTACCACATTGTCTCTTTGTTTGTTTAAATAGAAAACATCTGCTGTAAGACTTTTTCATTATTTTCACCAAGTCACTTCAGTAGCTTTAATCTTAGATTTACATTCTTCTGTATTCTTTAATTTTAGGATATCATTTCACAGTCACAGTTAAAATATCTAAAATGTATTCGCGCATTGACCTCTATAGCCTACTACTACAAGAATTAAAAACCAGCAACAACAAAGTACCTCAAACTTTGTAAAATTGGTAGTGTTTAGGGCCTGTCCATATGTCGAATTATGTAGCTTTACGTGGGAGACCTTCACCCGCTCCCCGAGGCACAGGTCTGTTGTTGCTGCCTCCCTCCACAGGTTCAGTTTTGCCGTGACCGTGTCCTGTTAAAGATAAAGGAATACCATATTTGTATGAATTGTCACAACAATATCTAGGTGAAATAAAACAGTTACAGTGGATAGAAAAAGTCACACACCCATGTTAAAATGCCAGGTTCTTATGATGTAAAATAATGAGACAAATATAAATCATGTCAGAACTTTTTCCATCTTTAATGTGACCTATAATGTGAACAATTAGATAAAAGAAGAAATCTTTGAGGGTGAAAAATGAAAACCACCCTAAAAACCTAGTTAAAGAAATGAATATTATTAATATGACCTACCTGCTGCAGCGTGACGGATTTCATTGGAATGAAATCGTTTCCACTCCTCAGCTTTTTCACTGCAGAGACCTAAAAAACAAGGTATACCGTTGTAATAATTGTACACCTTTTATAACCATGTTCAAGTAGGCTATAACAAGAAGCAATGAACACATAAAGAACAGGCCAACATTTTGTCTGCCACAGATGTAAAAGCTGAATACAAATGGATCCTCCCCAGTCCCAATTGCAATATGAAGTGAAATCAAATATGCTATATTTTGTGTACAATTTTGCGTGCCTTTATGTATGTGTATCCACCTGGATACCGTTTACCGTTTCGTTGTGTGAATTTGTCGCTTTTTGATGCTCATATTGTGTATATACTGTCTATGTCATATCCATTTAATAATATACATAATAACTCCTGCAAAAAAAAATTTATGTCAGATTCCTTGCTGTCATTTCACCATTGTGTTGCCGTCTTGCTGCCTACAAATATTGTTGTTGTTTTTGTTTATTGTATGTACATTGAGAGCAACATACAATCCAAAGTCAAAGTCCTGGTATGTAAACATACATGGGCATTAAAGCGGATTTGAATTCTGACACAATTATTACAACTTATATAACTATATATTCAATTTATTATATGTCCACCTATTTAAACTTGTTTATATGCTGCTCAGTAGAGTGTATTGTTGCCAAATCAAAATGCATTGACTTGTATATGTAATGACTTGAATTTTATCATCTTTATACCACATTCCCTCTAGCCATTTACAGAAGTAAATAGAACACGCACACTAATCATAAGAACCAGTTAACATGTCAATACAAGACAGATCATAGAACTCCAGGAAAAAAGTGCATACCTCCACCACCTCCCCCTCCACAGAGATGAAGTTCTGACTGTCACCGCAGTCACTGAGGTGCGTTATTATAGAGTGAGGAAATAAGAGTGCCTCTGCTTGGGAATGGTGTTCTTTGGGGACACTGATGCTGGAGCTGTTAAAAAACATTGTTCCTTTCCCTATATTTATGTGATATGGAGCTGATTGCCCCCTCAGTGTGTGTCCCTTAATAATGTAGCTCTCTCCCTCACATACGTGCTTCTTGAACTCCTCGTAGAGGGTTATTTTTGCTGTTGTGTGGCCATCTGAAATTACTGCCAGCTGATTAAGTTTGACATTAGCGGCGCGGACAGTGTTATCAATGAAGTCCCAGGCCACTACCTTCGGCTGATCAATTATTTTTACAAAGCAAATATGGAGGGGTGGGGGCTTGAAATAGGGGCTCTCTGGCTTAGAATTCAGGAGCTTTGTCAGTGCCATTCTGAAACGAGAAAAAAACATACACAGACAGTTGCTATTGTTAGTGTCACGGAAACAAATCATATGGGATGGGAAATGATACTATATCTAGATAAAGATCTAACAACTGAATACAGAGCGCCTACAGCCAGTTAGTGGCGATAATGCACCTCTAAGCTGGTTTGCGAACCGACCGCCAATGAACACTAAAGAAGAAGAAACGAGTGAGTAATAATGCAGAATAGATTTTTCTTTAACGTGTGTATTTTTTCTTTCTCTCTCTCTCTCTCTCTCTCTCTCTCTATTTATTTATTTATTTATTTATTTATTTATTTATTTATTTATTTATTTATTTATGTCAGCTCTGGTTCTACCACGTGTTCATGGTTAAGCTACTTCCTTCCGCTTATACCGGAAAGTGGAAACCAAGTCGACACGGGGATGGGACCTATGGGAGTAACATGTGCTCAGCCAGCATGATTCGGATTCGTTTCTCCAAAATGAGAAGGTGGCCTTTGGTATGTTTAATTTAACGTAGTAACAAATCGTGTCTTGTATACATATGTATTTTTACCAGTGTGGAGGATAAACCTGAAATGAGGTTTCTACCAAATCCACCGTGAATGCCGCTAACGCTAGCATATGTAGGCAAGCTAATGTTACGAGTCAACATCTATGGCTAATTTAGGTAACGTTAGCCAGCATACAGCCGTTAGCAGTAGAACGCTGTTAGCAGTAGACAGCTGTACAGCCGTTAGCTAGCATACAATCCGTTAGTAGTGTAACGTTACAGCTGTACAGCCGTTGGACAACAGTTAGCTAGCATACGACCCATTGGTAGTATAACGTTAGCTGTACAGCCGTTAGCAGTATACAGCCGTTAGCTAGCATACGACCCATTGGTAGTATAACGTTAACTGTACAGCCGTTAGCAGTATACAGCCGTTAGTAAACGTTACTGTTAGGCTTATCGGCGGACTTAACTGATTGTTAACTTTGCTCCGATATTCATACAAAAAAATCATAACTTATAAATTAATAAACCACATCTGCTGTGTATCACAAACATATGTATTTCAATAACAAACTTTTTTTGAGTACTTACGTGTTGAATAACTGCTGAAACCGGGCTGATCAACGATACTACTAAGTTACTTCTACTTGTACACCTACTACTACAACGAGATCCTTCGATTAAATAATAAAAAATAAATGATTCTACAAACAATTAATTACGATTATTAGTCGACTTAAATACAAACTTCACCGGAAATTATTCTTATATTATTAAATTATTTAAAATCCAACTCAAAGCCGGGTCTGCCGAAGTTACAGGTACCAAACTGCCGTTGGAGAAGGTGATCTCGAGCTCTATCTGTTGATGACACTTGTACTCTGTCTCCTAGGAGACTTTTTACTTTATTTTTAATATATTTTTAATTTATTTTTTAATTAATTTAATAGTGATTAATGAACTGTATAAAACGAATAGTTCGTTTGTAATTTATTTGTAGCTTTGGCAATATTGTTTTTACATTCATGCCAATAAAGCTAGATTGAATTGAGACTAGCTGGTGTCCTCTGAGGCAGCTGACTGATGCTGAGCTGACCGCTCAGCTGATTCACTAACAACACTTGCTATAATTCAACATTAAGCTTTGGAGCTCATTTGGGACACAGTAAACATGGAATAGGTGGCATTGTGGTAAATGTACATGCTAAATTATACAACCTTTACAGTCCCCAGATGTCAACCTAAACCCAAATGTGAGATTCAATTCAATTTTATTTATATAGCGCCAAATCACAACAACAGTTATCTCACAGCGCTTTTCATAGAGAGCAGGTCTAGACCATACTCTAAAGTTATTTACAGAAGCCCAACAAGAGATATGTCCATAAGACCAGATCATAGAATCTAAAGATAAAACTTAACATTTTTTAGATGTGTCTGTGACTGTTTCCATTGCTTTTTGTTATTTCTGGCTATGCTTTTCTTTCTGTTGTACTCAGGTCTTTGAAACACACATAGTCAATTGATAAAATGGAAATGTCTTACCTCCCATAGATGAGATGTCCTCCTGTTCTTGCTGAGGGCTGAACCCCTGCTGGACACCAGGTGCAGTAGGGTTTCATGCAATTTTATAAAGCTGTAATGCTTTGGCAAATAACTCTTGTTTTGGTCTGTTCAGGGTAGGGCTGAACGATTTTGGAAAATCTAATTGCGATTTTTTTTCTCCCCCACCAATATTGCATTTGCAATTTAATATGCAATTAATTTTAAAGATCTTGACCTTCTGTATTATTTAAAAGTAGAAAACCAGTGTATACACAATATTAGATAGTACTCCACTGATTTTTCTTGTGTTATGATGAATTAGGTAGAATTATTATGAGCAATGGTGGAGAAGATATATCAAACTATAATAATATGAGAAAGTAAGAGTGTCATTCTGTGGTAAACACCTCACCAAACATAGAACGTAGCGTAAGAGAGCAGCATTTATCATCAACCTGGACTGAGAAAACAAAATATTGACAGATGGTATATAGGCGTTATAGCAGTCTTATACTGCAGTTTATTTTCAGATCGATTGTATTTGTACAAAGAAACTGTTCAACAGTAGCCTGTAACATTCTGCACCTACTACACGTTACTTAACATTAAGTGTTTTATTGTGAAAACACAATTGAATGTACCCCAGGAAGAATTGCTAATCAATCTGCTGGTCCTAATGGGAGACTAACAAAATAATTTGCTATTAAAGAAAAGTTACTTCCACCTTCTCACTCCACAGACTTGAGGACATCACTGCAGCCACCAAGATGTAAAAGGGTCGAGCCTGGGTGCAGCAGTGGCTTTGCAAGAAGTTTGGAAATTGACTGGCCAATGGGGAAGACTTCAAGGTCTGTACTTTGCCAACAATAATGTAGTGGTTGAAAATGTGCTTGTATTTTCTTTTCCGCATCCAGTTTATGAAAGCTAAAATTGTTATATGGCATTGATGTAATTCTGTGATAGATTTGGCTACATACCGTATGTCACTTTCATTAAGAATATACAGTATCTCTCAAACATCAGCACACCCCTCACCTTTTTGTAAACATGGTTATATCTTTCCATGTGACAATGTAAGTACAGTGTACAGCTTGTATAACAGTACCACACTACCACCACAGTCCCGTTTTACATTCCATAACAGTCCCGGCTTGTTATTGGTGCATGCAAAAAAATGGTCTGATGCTTCATCTGTATTTATTTATTCTTTTGCCAAATCTTCTTTAACTACGGAATACACCATCTGCTTCATGTTTACACTGGCATGTGCAGTGTACCTGAACGGTCAATAGATGTGTTTTCAGTTGTTGTAATGCAGATGGAGAAACTCTGATACGCAGCTAAAGCTCTGGTGTGGACGGAGATTGTATTCATTTTAATTCATGTGACTCTGGTGAACTCTATTTAAAATAAATGAAGAACGATGGAAACACAATTGCTGAATGAAGCAGCAAAGACTCAAAAAGGAACTGGAAACGGGCAGTTTCAGTTCTGCTAAATGTCATTAATTATTTTGGCAAGGCAAGGAGTTTGCACCAAACAGGTCCAGAAATGCAAAACTTAATCTGACGGGTTGCAGTCTGGTTTTATACTTTTCTCCCATGTCCTTTTATGGTATAATCCAGCTCTTAAGCACCTTTTATACTTAATCATTATCTTCACTTGTGACCCATATGTACATAAGACCATGCTAAACTGATTTATAATGTGTTGAACATGCGTAGAACATTCTGTTGTAACAGATGTCAGTTTTCTCCCTGCAGGAGTGAATCCACGCTGTGATCGTGAGAGCTCTGGAGTTGACTGTGTATGAGGGAAAACCAGGAATCTTGAAGACCGAAGATGTTCAAGGAGGAGGATGCCCTTTGACTTAACATGCAAAAAACAATACAACAAAGTAACTCACATTTTCTGTCTACTTTGTATTCTGGACCTGTGGCCCATAGTGCATTCTTAAAGTAGTATGGTCAGTATGCAGCAAGCTGCAGGCACACTCTTTTTGTTTTTTAAGCGACGTGACCTAAAATTACTTAAATGAATAGTGACTTGGTGAAAATAAAAGGCAAAAGCAATTTTTATAATTTACAGCCTTACTGCTGCTGTGTAATTGTCTTAAATGGGATAAAGTCTTTCACAGACTGCTCCTCTGTTACTGCTGAGATCTTCACAAGGTGGATTGCTACATTTTACATTATAAACATGAGTATAACAAGAATTGAATATCACATAATCAAAGAACTGTCCGACATTTGTCTCCCACAAAAACAAATGTAAAAGTTGTATAGAAAATGACCCACACATGTCCCTTGTGCAATATCAAACGTATGCTGAGTGGGTTCCTGCAAAACCAGTCAATCTAAGGCCCAATCCCAATGTCCACCCTCACAGACTCAGACTTTGCGGCGCCCTTTCTAGACCCTTTTCGTAAGTCCGCATTTCTGCAGACTGAGGGAATTACCCACAGATCAGCGCGGTATGACGTGAAACACGGGGGAAGCCCGGAAGCAATAGAAAAATCACGGCAAATCTGCCAAAAGGAGAGGAAGAAGAAAACGATAAACAAGCATTGACACAAACGCTGATATTAATGTTAGAATTTTTCTGAACTTAAGAAGGTGCATAGAACACATGAAGTCAGAGGAATATACCTTATTAGCCTACACACTTTGTTTATTCAACTATTTATTTTAGTTTTTGCTTAATGATGCTGTTTTGACCAACAATAGTGTAGACCTATATTGACAAATATCTTGACATTTACCTCTCCTCCACTCTGCAGGGCGAGAGCCTGCAGGCAGAAGCATAAAATAAAAAGTGTGCAACGTGTTTCGGCGTTAAGGTAAAGTGATGAAGTGGGAAAGGGCTGTCTCGTTCCCGTTTACAGCATCTTGAGCCCCTTGCAGCCTCTTACACTCAGTCACTTTCCAAGTGACATCAGTAAAGTGTGTGAGGGTTTAGGGCTTAGGGGGGGCATTGGGATTGGGCCTAGTTCAGAGTTCGCCTTTGACCTGTCTGCTGTGAAGTGGCTATGGAAATTAAATACAAGCAAATAATGTATGTGTATTGTAATCTACCTCAGTGCATTGAGGTAGATTGGTGTATAGTAGTGATTGCATGATTAAGGCAGTAGGCAGGATGTGCAATAATATAGTGAAAAAAATGCTTGGAGAATGCAAATAGAAATATGTAACTTCAGCGAGATATTTTATATCAGTGTGGTTGCAGGCTACTTAGTAGTTTGACATCCCTGCTGTATATACATATACCACTAAAGCCCACAAACATTATTGGCTGTGGACCCCAGGAAGAGCGGCTAATGCTTTTTTTTGCATCGGGTAATGGGGATCCTAATAAATCAAATCGAACACTCAATGACCATTGTATCACGTACACCGTACTGGTACCTGTGTTCTGACATGGAAAAAATAAATTAGAAGAAAGCAATAAAGATCATAAGTTTGTCTCACCATTGTCAACAACAAATGACCTGATTAATTTTCAGCTGCAACCAGGGTCTGAAAATAACCTTTTGAAATTTCACTTATATCCTGTTTATTATTTCCACAATAAACTTCTCGAGGAAGTATTCATAACAGTAAAAGTAGTTTGTAGTATACTGCATTACAACCATTACATAAGTATGTAGGTATAATCAGGGAAATGTGCTATAATTAAAAGTAAAATGCACTATAATTATTAAAAGTAAAGAGCTCCCCTCTCCTCTTCTCTGTCTCCCTCTGAGTGCAACCTCATCCCATTAATGCATCTTTCAAACTCGACTTCTTCCCTTTCCCGTAGTCGTATGCTTTTTCGTCCCTCTCCTCTCTCCTCCCATCACTTCCTGCAGGTGTTCCTGGAGTCTGGATCTGTGGTTGGGAGTCCCCTGCTGCCCCCGTGTTCCTTCTCGACACCCTCTGCTGCAATTACAACTACTGTTACCAGTCCCATTGCTATTATTACTGTTATTATTATCATTAACAATTATCATTAACATTACTATAAATATCTGTACCATTTTTCATTCAGTCTATAGCAACATTACCTTTACTGTCTATACCTCTATGTGTATACTGTGTAGGCTGACTCCCTCTGCTCTCTGTCCTTCCAATAAATAATTAACAGAACAAACAGTAAATTTCACTTTTAAGAAGCTGGATTTACCCTTTTGACGCACTGCATGTCATAAATGTTAACATTGTCTAAACTTTTTGCGTTGACGCTAACATTTCCAACTGTTCTTGAACGTCTCATCGTTCCAGTGCATGACGGTTGGTTACAGTTGCTCCTCCATTCTGCGCTGTCTGTCGAACTGGTAGGTAATGTAGCAGTTAGCCTCCCTCCTAACTGTTAACATTTTTAACGGTAGAGATGCTGGTTTGGTGTTTTAAAGTTACAGTTAGCATTGTTTCTAACCCATACAGACATTAGTCAAGAGCCAAAGGGCCAAATACTTCCCCTGTGTAGCGTAATATTATTATTGGCTAACTAAAATTAGCGACGATGCTAGCGTTAGCATCGCCGCTAATGCTAGCAGTTAGCTAATCTAACTGACAACAGAGAGGCTCGTTTCTAGTTGTCCAGTATGAACAAACTTACTTACTGTCTCACTAACGTTATAACAATTTATTCTGTGACATTTTCAGCTGAATCTTACAGCCAGATGATTTTTAATGGGCAAAATTTGGCCATTTACTCTTAGTTTGTTTATATGCCTGCTAGTTTGAACCCACTAGCTGTCAGATGCATGCTGACACAGACAATATTAACATATTGTGTCCTTTCTCAGACAAACAGAACATTAAACAGTCCCTGCACTTTGGTTGGTAAGTAGAAATATTTAACTCAAGCTTACATGAGACAACAAGAGACTGTGGATGTTTAGCATCCTTAGCCACTGATAGATGATCTACATCAGTTGTTGTCACAGAGGGGTCCTTGATGGGGATCCAGAAGGTCCCCAGCAAAAAGGGGAATACTTTATATTTGTTATAAATCTATCCATAAGTTTAAAAAATCTAAAAGCAGAAATCCTATTAGATGGGGGACCCTGGGAACAAAATCTGGGTGTCAGTATTGTAATTTGTGATAGTTTAGGGGTCCCTGATGTGAAAAAGTTTGAGAACCACTGATCTACATTATATAATGCTTCATTGTATGTACTGTGCTTTAAAAGCTGTCATTGCATATGCACAAGTCTGAAGAGTCAATAAGACATATTGAAGAAATTACATTCCTGCCTTCTTAAGTCAGTAGTACCACTAAACTAAGAGACTTATGTATTTATGTTCTGTATTTAAGACATTTTAATTTCCTGAACATTTCATAGACTTGTCCTTCCTGAAAGTATGTAATGGTAAATGAGCAATAACATTTGTTTTCATAAATTTTCTAACAATGCATCTCTCTCTCTCTCTTTCTTTCTCTCTCTCACCCTCCTTCCACTTCTCCATCTCTAACCGTGGTCCATCCCGACTCCCTGCTGATTCTGAAGTGAGTGTAAGTTCACACATGAATTATGATTATATTTAATTGGTTTACAGTTTAAAATGGCCTCTTTCTGCTTTATGTCTTACACCAACAAAGGAACTGCATAACATTAAGACAGTAAAAAGTAAAGAGGCATTTCATTTTGTCTTTAAAACGTGATTTTTTTATCCTTATAATCTGTGTCAACAGGAATTATATAAATGGATCACATTCTCATAAAAAATGATCTAGATTTAAATGAGAAGAAAGGAGTAACAGAATTGAAGTTTGTTCACATTCTTAAAGACACTGTAATGAACTTAGTGAAATGCTCAGACCTCTAAACCACCTTTTACTTTAATTAATAACTTTAATAGCAACATTGTTTTTCACATACTTTGTGCAGTGTTACCTGTGATTAATGTTTTTATATTTTGTTAATATAAGCAGTCATGTCTAGTGACCGTGTACAGTAGAAATTAATTATTTTGCTTTAATAAAAATAGCTGTCTGATTAATCTTTTTTTTTTTGTCTTAAAGGTGTCCTGTGATCCAGCATCTCCCCTCTCCTCTCCATAAAAGCTCTATCTGTCCTGTCTCATCTACAAAGCTCTATCTTGTTGTGAGGAAATCTCTATCTTTCTATCCCTCTACATCTGTCACGCTCTATCTAAATTGTGAGGAAAACTCTATCTTTCTATCCCTCTACATCTGTCACGCTCTATCTAAATTGTGAGGAAAACTCTATCTTTCTATCCCTCTACATCTATCACGCTCTATCTAAATTGTGAGGAAAACTCTATCTTTCTATCCCTCTACATCTGTCACGCTCTATCTAAATTGAAAAGCCTTTGAAAAGCCTTGAAAAGCCTTGAAAAGCCTTTGTGAACAAGTTTGAAAAAGCCTTTGTGAACAAGTTTGAAAAAGCCTTTGTGAACAAGTTTGAAAAAGCCTTTGTGAACAAGTTTGAAAAAGCCTTTGTGAACAAGTTTGAAAAAGCCTTTGTGAACAAGTTTGAAAAAGCCTTTGTGAAGAAAACAATTTTGTGAGGAAAAAAAAACTTGTGTGGAAAAAAAATTTGTGTGGAAACAAACCTTGTGTGGAAAAACCCAGTTTGACCAGAAAAAACTTGTTTGAACAGAAAACACACATCTCTCTCTCTTTCTTTCTATTCAAGTTACCAGTACTAGTTTCTTTTAAGCATCTGATAATATATTTTAATTGGCTACTTTTATCACACACATTTGACTGAAAAAATAAAGTAATTTCAAATAGAATCTCATACATTTGCAAATACATAATTTGTTGTAAGTGCTTAATTTAAGTTAGCACTGTTTGGGAAACAATACACATAGGAAGTAATTGGAGTGCAAGTCCATATTTACACTAGAAAAGGTCATATAAGACTGCACACAGCCAGTTTTTGTTTACTCAAGTGTAAGTGTAAACATCATATTATATTTGTTGTCTGATTTACTTAGACACAGAATATAGATACCCCCTCATTGTGTATATAACTGGTTTGTTGTAAAACTTTTCATATTCTGTAATAAATTAAACCCAAACAGATTCTTTGATTGTGGGTTTTGTATATAAACATAAATATATTAGCCTGTTTCCAGAATTGAATTGAGTTTATCACTAAATTTGACATTCATATCTCAATAACTAATAACTCAAATTTACAAACAACATATTGTCTCAGTAAAGAAAAGTCTGAGTATTAATACAGATCATTTAATATTGTCAAGTTTACCTTAAACATCTTCACAGACTTGACAAGGATTTCTCTGCAACACAAATTGGCCACTGTTTATAGTCTTTTCCTTTTTTAATCTATTATAAGTGAATAGTTTGGAAATACATAAACCTGAGCTCCTTTCTTTGAATTAATTTTCAATTCGTAAGTGTTTTTGATTACTAAATACATACAGGTTTTATCTCCTGATTCTGCTACATTAACAGTAATCTTATTAATATTGTGGTTAATATCTTGATTGTGTACAACAAAAGGTAAAGCATTTGTGGTTTTTGAGCACAATAAAAATGCCAAAGAAGAATAAGAGGTCTCAGGCTGCTAACCTGCGCTGGCGTAAGTGGAATGACGTTCACTGTGCAACAACTGAACAAGCAGAAGGTACCGGTCCAGAGATCAGTGGAGAGGTAAACGTCTGTGCAGCATCTCTTGATGAAAGTGTGACACATGGAGGTCAGAGTGACACACCGAAGCTTTCCTACGCTGATGTTGTAAAGAAAGGTTGTGTAGCAGGTCCTTGTAATGTTCACCAGGTAAACCAGGTAAAGCTCAAAAGTCATGAGCCATGTGTCCCACAGGTGTCTTATGCAGACATGGTAAAGAGAACATTGCAGAGTAATGATCAGTCTGTGGTGGGATCTCACTGTGTAACCGTGGTAGATCAGCAAATACAACATCTCCGTGCATCTCACAGCCAGGCATCTCATATATATGGTACGTCCAGAAATAAGCAGTGCACCTGTAACTCACTAACATTTCTTGCATTCCTTCATGAGAATGAAGCCATGAGAAGAGCAGACATGGACCTTGTGTTGGAGAAGGGTAATGCAATGTACAATGAGGTCAGAAAAACAGTTGAATTTGACCATTTGACCACTGATGAGCTCCCTGATATAGTTCATGCACGCAGAGAAATATATCGTGTGGACATGAGACAACTTTCGAGGTACGGCACATTTGGAGCACCTTTACCTGGAGCAGTCGATACTTTCCTGGACCTTGAGGCTGGACTATGCTGCTTGTTGTCAGACGTACAGTACGCGTTGCTGCTGATGAGACAGTTGTGTATCGCAGTGTTCAGAACCAGATCAGGCAGATATGGTTTCTTTGATCCGCACTCCAGAACAGCCAAAGGTTTGCCCCTACCCCTGGATTCACGCACTCCTGGTACTGCTGTCATGCTGACATTCCCACGTCTCAGTGATATGATTGACAGGCTCACAAAGTGTCACAAGATATTGGGCACACAGTCCTTCTGTACCTATGAGTTGCAGCCTGTGAAGTTTGACAGTCTAAACACAGCCAACCTGAATGATGCTATCATAGAGAACGATAGTCAGCCTACACACACTGCTGCTGGATTGACCAACCTGCTGAATGAGTCAAGACCAAGTGCTTCTAAAATAAACAGTGTTGTCACTGATTCCTCTGAATACAATTTACATGAAGTATATACTGACATGGAAACTGAGCAAGAACCCCCAGGCTTGATTTCTGTGACATCACACTTTGCTCCTCAAAGTGAGTCAAACATAAATGTTAACACTAAAGAAACATTAAAGATAAACACTGATGTCGCAGGTGTCTCTGATAACATTTTACACGTCTCCACTGAAATGGAAACTGAACAAGAACCATTGAGCCAATTCAATTTGAAATCTCCCACATCACATGATGCTCCTCACAATGAATCCAACTTATCTGTTCCAATAGTAAATACTGTGACCGGTGATAATGTTGTTCATGACATCTCTAAACTGAAAAAACTTAGTAAACAACAAAGGAAAAAATACAAGAGGAGACTAATGCTCTCTGAAAAGGTATCACAAAGAAAGGAGAATCAAAAAAGGAAAGAAAAGCAAAGGTATGCCACTGATGGAACATACAAAGCAAAGAAAATATCTTACTCAAATAGGAATTATTCTAATGAAGAGTTTAAACAAAGAAAACAAAAATCTGCTACCAACCACTATCGAAGCAATCCTATAGTACAAAAAAAGAAAAAAAATGATATAAAAATGAAATACAGAGAAAAAGTTGACTTCAGGCAGAAACAAAAAGAGCACATGAGAAACTCTTACAGAAACAATCCTGACTTCAGAGAGAGTTACAAACAGTATTTGAAAAATTGCTACAGAAAAAGTTCAGAATATAAAAAGAAAAAACAGCAGTATATTACTAAACGATACAGAGAAAGTCCCGAATTCAGACGGAGGCAAATGGAATATATTACCAAAGCTTACAGAGAAAATCCTGAATTCAGACAGAGACAGCGATCTTTTATCACTGAGCGATATGCACGTGACCATGCATTCAGGCTGCGACACAGAGAACTGATGAGACAAAGAATGAGAGACAGGTATAAGAACAATGTTTCATTCAGGAGTATGCATAACATGAGATGTGCAACCAAAATAAAAAGGAAATACAGATGGATAAATAGACCAGCAAGTGAGAGTGACAACACTTTGATCAAAGAGGCCATATCACTTTTCAGATCACGAATAAAAGCTGGCCCCACTTATGTCTGCACTGTGTGTCATAAAGCGTCCTTCCCAAACCAAGTACAACCCTGCACAAGGTCAAATTATGCCAAAAATCCAGATGTGGTTGCAGAATGCCTGACAGGAAAGTACGTTCATGTTTGTGATGATAGCTGTATAAGTGAACAGTGCAAGGTGCCTGATGAGAGAAAGAGGGAATGGATTTGCTCGACATGTCACAGCCATCTTAGAAACGGAGAGATGCCAAAGCTCGCTGTAGCTAACAACCTGGAGCTTGCTGACATTCCACCTGCGTTGTCTGATCTCAACATACTGGAGAGACATCTCATCGCCAAGTGCATAACGTTTGCCAAAATCATTCCTCTTCCTAAAGGCCGACAGAGAGCCATACATGGTAATGTGATATGTGTCCCGTCTGAGGTACAGGAAACAGTCAATGCTCTGCCCCGACTGAGAAGTGAGTCTCAGGTGATGAGAGTCAAACTGAAGAGACGACTGTCTTACAAAGGTCACCAGCTGTTTCAGACTGTTAACTGGTCTAAACTAGTGCAAGCACTGAAAACTCTGAAAGATATTCACCCTGGCTATACAGACGTGACTATAAGAGATGAGGCTGAATTATGTGATCCAACACTTCCTGATGATGATGATGATGATGATGATGATGATGATGATGATAACATGGAGGACGAAGATTATGATGCCGACGATTTGATGGAAATAGACAGGTGTGAGAGTGATGCACTGTGTGAGGCAGAAAATAAACCTGAAAATGAGCAACAAAACAATGACATGCTGGTTTGTGATGAAAGTCAACCTCAGGAGCAGACAGATGATCCAGAACAGGAAGGTGACATGCCTAATGGTGGTGTTGCTCTTGAATCATGCCTTCAGCCACGTGATGTTTCAGAGGACATTTTATCTTTCAGTGAAGGGATTTATTCTGTGGCACCAGCAGAGGGAAACAGTCCAGTCAGCTTCTTCAAGACCCCGAGACTTGAATCCTTAGCTTTCCCGTGTCAGTTTCCAAACGGCTTGAATACACTGGATGAACAGAGACTTTATAGATTAACACCTAGCAGTTATTTCAAAACAAGGCTTTTTGGTGTCGATGATCGGTTTGCCAGAGACTCAAACTATTTGTTCTTTGCTCAGTTTGTGACTGAAATACACTTGGCCACTTCCAGCATGACAATACAGCTACGTAAAGGAAAACCTTTCACCAGAGATGGACGCAAAATAACCTCAGGAATGTTGCAAGACAAACACGAGGTAGAGAGACTGGTTCGAAATAAATCCGCGATTCGTTTTATGCAGCCAATTCGCGGCACGCCAGCATACTGGGAGAAAACCACTAGAGATCTGTTTGCCATGATAAGACAGTTGGGAACTCCTACATTCTTTTGCACATTTTCTGCAGCTGAGATGCGTTGGCCTGAGGTGATCGAAGCAATAAAAACTCAGCAAGGTGAGAAGGTTAATTTTGATGAGCTGGACTGGTCCACAAAGTGTGACATCCTGAGAAGCAATCCTGTTACAACGATGCGCATGTTTGACAAACGTGTTGAGGCCTTGTACAGAGATGTAATCTTGTCTCCCGCACAGCCGCTTGGCAAAGTTGTTGACTACTTTTACCGATTAGAGTTTCAGCACAGAGGAAGCCCACATATACACTGCTTGTTATGGGTTGAAGGAGCACCTGTGTTTGAGGAAGACAGTGACCAGACTGTGTGTGATTTTGTGTCCAAATACATCACAGCTCAGCTACCTGACCCACATACACAACCTGAACTGTACAAGAAGGTAACTGAACTGCAAATACACAGCAAAAATCACTCGAGGACGTGTTTCAAAGGTGCCAGCTCTGGATGTCGTTTTGGCTTCCCAAAACCAGTGTCAAACAGAACCATGATAACAAGACCTGTAAGTAATGATGTCAATGTCGATGATGATGACGATGATGATAACGATGATGATAACGATGATGATAAAGATGATTCACGGCAACTGGAAACAGCAAAAGCAAAACTGGCACCACTGAACCTGCTGCTGAATGAACCTGAAATTGCCTCCCTGAGTTTAGAGCAGCTCCTGGCTCGATGTAATTTAACACTGAGTGAATATGAACGATACCTTCACATGATGACCAAGTCCAGCGCAGTGATAATGAAACGTGAACCAAAGGACTGCTGGGTAAACGGATACAATGCCTACCTTCTGGATGCCTGGGACGCTAACATTGACGTGCAGTTCATACTCAGTTATTACAGTTTAATACAGTACATCTGCACATACATATGCAAAAGCGAAAACAGTGTGAGTCAGTATTTGAAAACGCTCATAGAGTCGTCCAACAGAGACAGTGTCAATGAATGTGATGAAATGAAGGAAATCATGCAAGCTTATTCCAAAAAGAGAGAGGTCAGTGCTCAGGAGTGTGTGACTCGTGCATGCGGTATTAACATGAAGAAGTGTTCACGTGGTGTCGTGTTCATACCGACAGATGATAACCCTCTGAGAATGAGTCGCCCCATGTCATCGCTTGAGAACTCAGTAGATGAAAGTGTAGATGTGTGGATGACGTCTTTGACAGACAAATATAAATCCAGACCTGAGACGCCAGAGTTTGAGGAAATGTGTTTGGCTGATTTTGCCTCTACGTGCAGGTTTGTCTATGGAAAACAGACAAAAGGTAAAAATGTTTTGCCCCTGCTGAATGATCTGGGATTTGTGCAGAAGAGAAACAGTGAGAAGCCTGCCATCATCAGATTTCACCGCGCGTCACAGGAGAAACACCCTGAGCAGTTTTACGGCACATTATTAAAACTGTACGTCCCTCACCGATCAGACCAGGAACTGAAAAGACCAACTTATGAGTGCTTCTACAGTTGTGGCTGGGTTCAACTACCAGGTTCTGACCATGCTGAGCACGTGCAACACATTGTCAAACGAAACAGAGAAAAATATGAGCAAAACAGTGATGAAATTGAGAAAGCAGTTGAGGAGTTTGAACAGAACAGACAAATTATTGATGAATGGTGTAATTTGGGGGCAGAATCTGAAGTGGTGAGATTGGAGTGTGTCGAAGAACTGGAGGCGAGAGAGCCAGATCATGAACACGTTCAAGAGAATGTACCAGAATATCAGCCTAACGTCGTCACAGAATCCAGAGCTGTAAGAGAGGCGCCTGCAATCGATCCCACACTGTTGAGACAGATGTATCAGAATCTGAACCAGAAACAAGCGTGTGTGTTCTATGCAGTAAGAGACTGGTGTGTAAAGAGAGTCTGTGGCCTTAATCCAGAGCAGTTTTTTTTCTATGTAAACGGTGGAGCTGGAACTGGCAAATCACATCTCATCAAATGCATTTACTCAGAGGCATCTAAGATACTGTGCAAACTGCCCAGACGCTGTGAGGAGGATGACATATCAAACCCCACTGTCCTGTTAAGTGCTTTCACTGGAACTGCAGCCTTCAATATATCAGGAACAACACTTCACTCTCTGCTCAAGCTGCCACGGAGCCTAAAACCTCCATTTCAAGGACTTGGTAACAAACTGGATGAAATCAGATGTGAACTTTTAAATGCTGAGATTCTTATCATCGATGAGATTTCCATGGTGTCAAAGCCTCTTTTTGCATATGTGGATGCGAGACTGAAACAGATTAAAGGCTGTCAGAGACCCTTTGGAGGAATGTCAATCATTGCTGTAGGAGACTTTTATCAGCTGCCACCTGTGCGACAGTCCAAGGCACTCTGTGTGTATGACCCATGTGAGATTGACCTGTGGCAGGAACACTTTCAGATGATCACCTTGACTGAGATCATGCGTCAGAAGGACGATGTTGCCTTTGCAGAGATGTTGAACCGGATCCGAGTGAAAGAAAAGTCACAGCAGTTGTCTGAAGCAGACAGAGGTTTGTTGTCACAGACTGTCACTGAACCAGCACTTTGTCCCACTGACGTCCTGCACATCTTCCCAACTAACAAGGAAGTCCACTCTCACAATGCGAGAATATTAGCTCTGCTCCATTCTCATGTCACCGTCATTGATGCAGATGATTACAAAAGGGATCCACACAGTGGAAGAATGGCTCGACAAGCTGCACCATGTAAAGGAGGAAAAAATGACTTGCCAGATACAGTACATGTTGCTGAAGGTGCTCGTGTCATGCTCACCAGAAACATAGATGTGTCTCAAGGATTAGTGAATGGTTCGTTCTGTACACTAGTCAGGATAATAACCTCTGAGCAAAGTAATTTTGTACATGTGAAAATGCTTGGGCTAAAGATGGATGATGAAACAGCTGGAAGGAGTCACCGTAATAAAGCACCAGGAGGTCCAGATGATCTTGTGTACATAGAGAGAGCAGAGGAGAAGCTGAAACAGAAAGGTTTTGTACGCAGACAGTTTCCCATCAGACTTGCCTTTGCTTCTACCATCCATAAGGTTCAAGGTATGACGAGGACATCGGCTGTTGTCTCCTTAAAAAACATTTTTGAACCTGGCATGGCTTACGTCGCTATCAGCAGAGTAACCTCTCTCAGTGGACTGCACATGCTGGATATAGATGAGCGTAAAATATACGGTAACCCAGAAGTCACTGCAGCCTTACAGACCATGAGACAAGTCAGCTTGGACGACATGATGCCTCTTCTCCACTTCAAACAAACGCTGAGCAGAGGCGACACGCTGACCGTTGTGCACCACAACACAGAAGGTTTGCCATCTCATGTTAATGACATCAAGAGCCACCATGAACTGTGTCTCGCAGGACGTTTTGTGTCTCACTGAAACTCACCTACAAGGCTCCTTTGTTGCAGACAGTCTCAGTCTTCAGGACTTCAACATGTTTAAACGTAACAGACACCTGTCCTACACACGTTTTCCAGAAACGGCCAACAGAGGCGGTGGTGGAGTTGCTGTTTATGTGAAAAACTACATTCAAGTGCATGAGATACAGTATGTAAATAATGTAACTGACCTTGAGTTTGTAGCTCTGAAAGTCGAAGCCCCGGTGAGTGCACTGATTGCTGCCGTATACAGACCTCCGGACTACAATGTGACTTCCTTCCTGTCGAACCTGCGAAGCCTTTTGGACTCACTGGAGATCATGGACTGCCATCCCATCATTGTGTGTGGTGATTTCAATGAGAATCTCCTGTCTGACGTAAGTAAGCCTATTCTGGAGCTGTTTCTGTCCAGGGGATATGCACAACTCATCACTGCTGCCACCACAGAGAAAAACACACTGCTGGACCTCATCTTTGTTTCTCAGCCACAACGCTGTCTCCATTCTGGTGTCATGAAAACTTATTACAGTTATCACAACCCTGTTTACTGTGTGATGTCCTCCGACAGTTCATAAAGACGTCAGCCGAGTTTTAGAGATAAAGAAGATTTTGTGGTTAAAGTTAAACTGAGATTTTCAGTGCAAGGTACAACTTTGTTTAAGAAACATAATATAACATACCCTGATGAGGGATAGGCTAACTGATCTATTGATAACACCTGGTTTAAATGAGTAAATTGTTGGAACATGAATGAAAAAGACTTTATCATAATGACTAGGTTTACTGAGACTTCTGTAGACAATATAACTAATATACAACTATTTCAAATACTAATCCAGTTGTCCACATTTATCCAGAGTAGGGGTGTCCTCTTGCAGCCAGGCACCTTGCCAGGCTGCCTCAATCTATCTGAGGCTGGGAGGGAGGGTGGAACAGAGGACCCCCTGCTCAAAACATGACATGACTTGTAATGTGCCGAAGAGAAACTGACCTTTGAGAGAATTGAGAGAATTGGATGCTGCTTGACGATTATGTGTCTGTTCTGTTTCTGAAGGTAAGATGAAAATACATCATGATATTTTAAACTACATTGTTGTGATTTTAATGAATTATTCATGTGAAGGATTATGTGATCACAGTGTTTTGAGAATAATGTGAAATGTTTCAGTACTGTAATTTATGTAGATGTAAATTTTGTTTGGTAAAGTAATATTATGGTTCACATGTTTCTCAGGTAACCTTATTGCAATGATCTTAATTTCCAACCTACTCTGGCCTGCGCATTCATCATGGGCGGGTTATAGGGTTTTGGGTTGATGAATGCGCAGGCCCTTTCAGCAGCTGTATACAGTATTGAATACAGTATTGAATACAGTATTGAATACAGTATTGTATACAGCTGCTGACATTTACACAGCACACAAACTTCAGAAAGTATGTTTTCCATCTAGAAAACATACTTTCTGAAGTACCGATATGTACCAGCTGAACCCCCCCACACACACACACACACACACACAGAGTTTCCCATCACACTCTCTGGCAGGGTGGGTGGTCTTTCCAAAGACTATGTAAGTTTACTTTCACAGTTCTGCCATCCTGAGTCTCACCTCCTCCAAGTCCCACTCATCTCAAAGCGGAGGATGAGACTCCTGAAGCTCCTGCTACCATTTTCTTTCTCTCTGACACTCTGGACCACCCCATAACAAGCGAGACATCATGTCACAGACAAGATGCTGCAACAGAGACGTGTTCCCCTGCCAGTGTCCGGGTGTCTTTGCAAAAGAGCACAAGGTATTAAATTTAAATTTCAAATGCACCTTTGAAAGTTTTGATTTAATTGTAGGTTACAGAGTTTAACATAGACAGAAGATGATTTTCTGCTCTACCGAGTTGATTGTTGTGCATTATGTAATATTTTCTGTCATAACTTAGTAAGTAAGTTAATTTCTATTTACTTTGTGTTTTCTCTTGTCAGGATGAGCTTCATCCTCCTTCCTCCACATCACCATGTGTGCACTGCTTCTCCTTCTGCATGTCACCACTGGGACGCTGCCCTCACACCAACCACTGACCTGATAACTGGGAGCAGCTGTTTTACAGCCCATGGACATGTCAAAGGTCTGAAACTTACAGAACTTTACATCCTCACACTGTGCTCCACTGACAGGTTTGGCTTGAGCCAACACTGGACAGCATCATGACAGAATAGTAAGGGACCCATGGACCACATACACCATCCTTTTTGTTTTTGTGACTAATTGATTGATTGATGATCCATTTAATATATTTGCATTTAGTCTTTCATCATGATTTATGTTTTTATTTTATTTTTTATCCTTCCCATTCCCTCTGTCTGTTAATAACAGATACATGATAAAGAAAAGATGGTAAATCATGTCAGGTCAGTTTCCACATGCATCTGACCTGAGTAACCTAGAAGAGAAGACACATTTTCTCTACCAATCACTGTATCTACCATCACTGTGGGGTTTCAGCTGGTACAAAACGGTTTTTCACATTTTGCCTTGGGCTAATCCAAACCCCACTGAAAAGCAGTCATTTATGTTAAAATTTCAGACTGAAATCAAATGTCACCCTGTGGTCTTCAGAATGCCCACAGAACACGGCTTGGTTAAGCGAGCCTTGTCAAATGGTTTCACTGGGATAAATGTTCCCATGCTGGTCTTTTAAGCTGAAGTCACACGTCAACACCTTGTTTTAGGGAACAATCCTACAAAGTCAAGGATAACCCGGGTTTTGAGTGAGGCTCAGTAGGCTGAGTTGACTGTGAGTCTTGATAACTAATGGGTGTATTAGCCTGGTCTAGGCATGGTGTGAAAAGCCTTTAATGGTAGGACTGAACAATATTGGAAACCATTCAAATTGCTTACTTTTTTGCTTTTGCACGTCCATCAAAAGGGCACTATGTATAGAAACCGTCAAAAGCTCTGTTTTGACAAATCTTTCCCTCTCAATATTAGTGTCTTTTTAGGTGTCCGAGCTCAGTCCTTTACTCGTTACATCCCTTCAATATTTTTCCAAGAATCTTGATCAAAGATCTTCCTCAACCTAAGACAATTTCCCTGTGTGCACCGTGCTCATTGTAAAACCAAAAAAGAAATGAACAGAAGTGGTGAAAGAAGGAAGGGTGTGTACACAGATGTCACTTCCCAAGACTGTTTCTTTTGCACATATAGCACATGCTAATGATGGAGATAATATATATTGTTCAGCCCTGCCATTTATATGAAGCACTCATTTGGTTTTGCAAATGGTTATGGTTATCCTTGAGGCACATCTATGTTTCTTGGTTATGGAAACTTTTTGTCAAAGTCTATATTTTATTATATGTTATTTGTTTAAGTTAATTTTATTTTGAGTTTTGTTTTATTGAGTTAAAAGAGTTTCAAGATGCAAGCAATTTCACAACTCAGCTGAGGACCTTTAATTTCGAGTTATGTATCAGCAACATATCAGGCTGGTTTGTTTGCTATAGCGTATGTAATTTTTCCCTCGATGGGGAACTCAGTTCTCCTGTGTCTCCTGTGAGGACACTTGCCAGTTTTAGCCTCCCCTCCTTCAGCACTGTGAGGACCACCTCACAAACTAAACTTCATGCTCTTATTGGATGCCGCATAGCCGGCTTAACTGTCAGTCTGCACTGGGCCCATCACTGCTGGACCACCCAGAGACGTTTCCTACTTCCTGCTAGTCCCAGTCATCTCAAAGCAGAGGCCGAGACTCCTGAGAACTCCTGCCACCCTTTTCTCTCTGTCTGAAAGTCTGGACTGGCCCATAAGGACCGAGACATCATGCTGCAAAGACTGAGACACCTTCCCCTGCCACTGTCCAGGTTTACTAAATAAGGTAAATAAAACTTTTAAATGCCCTTTTTAATGTTTTTCTTTAATTGTATGTTCATTCAAGTATTAGCTCTACATTAATCCAAACATTTTGATGACATTTTTGTTACTCTTGACTTTTGTGTTACAGTTGTAACATTCTCATTTACATCAACCTCATCCTTCAGGTATTCCTCCACTTCGATCCCTCCATTTCACAGCTGAGACAGTCAGGGCTGCATAAAGAGCTTAACATGTCAGAGAAGCTGGACATCACCTTATAAAATCCAAGACATCCTGCTGCTACAGACTAGATGCTGCTACAGAGGCGTGTTCCTCTGCCAGTGTCGGGTTTCTTCACAACAGAGCAAAAGGTATTCGGGCCTCTATTTTGAATTCAAATTTCCCATGTCTTTGTGCATTCATGTATTCACTTTGCATTAGCCCTGCTGTTGTGATGACACTATTGTTGCTCTTGACTCTTGAGTGTTACAGCTAGGAGTAAAACATTGTAATTTACATCAGCTTTGTCCTTCAGATGTCCACTGTGATCCGTCCACTTCACATCTGAGGCCCAGCGGACTAGAGAGAGAGAGCTAAACATGTCAAAGGCGCTGGAGATCCTGCAGCCTTCCTGTGTGAAGTGGATCTGGACAGAAGATGGTGTCTGCTCTACAGAAGTGGCCGAGGTATTTTTATTAATGTGTATTATGTAACTGCGTATGTTTTGTGTCAGACTCTTAAGTTCACTTCTGTTAATGTTTCTGTATTCTCAGGTCCAGCTCCATACTCTTACCTCCACAGTTCAGTGGAGCCTGACTACTGTTGGTCTTTTGGCAAGGGATCAGGTGTACTGCTGCAGGGAGACAAAGTGCTGCGGATCAGTCCGTCAGTCATAAGTGACAGCATCAAGCTCCTCCCTGAACCACTTGTAAAGGTAATCATTTATTTTACCCTCTTTGACCAACAAACTAACATGAGCACTGCTGGCACTACTGTTTGTGTATTTACATTAATGATGAATAAAGTTTCTCACTGTTCTTTCTTTTTTAAGCTCCTCCCCCTTCCCCTTCTGCATGTCACTCCTGGGACGCTGCCGTCACACCAAACACTGACCTGACAACTGGAAGAATGAACCTGTCAAAGGTCATAATGTTACAGAACTTTACATTTTCACACCATTGACAGTTCTGGACTTTTTGCAACATTGGGCTGATTCAACAAACAGAACCATGAAAGCCAAAGACCCATGGACAAAACACATGATCTCTCGTGTGGTCAAAAAAAACTTTAAGTTTACTTCTGCTTGCCCCATTTCTTATTTTCAATTGATGTGAGCTCACTGAGCTATTCAAGTCATTCCACTATTCATCCCTACTCTGTACATGTGTAAAAGTCTTTATTTATTTATATATATTTTGTTTGTTTGTTTGGTTTTGTTTTTTCCATCAACTTCTGGAAACACTCACCCTGCACCACCATTACTCATCAGGTGAAGGAGCATGCCTCTTCAGAAAACTTCCACCTGTTCATAGATTCTGCTCCATCAGGACCAAGACCACCAGACACTTGGAAAGTTTTGTCCCTCCAACAGTCTCTTAAACAACGCGCCCTAGCTCCCTTTATCCTCCGACCGATTCACACATCATCCCCTCCATGCACACACATGCAAGGATGCACTCGCACTTTAACACACACACACACACACACTTAGTGTATGAGATGGTGCAACTCCTTATTATGAACTTTCCGAGAATGTGCAACATCTTGTAGTGAAGTATATAGTATTATTAACTTATGTATATATTCAGGTACTAATGTATATATAGATATACTGATTTTCTCTTTTTTTTCACATTGTACCACCAAGTCAAATTCCTGGTGCATGAAAAAATTGTGATTCATGTGGAGCTAATTTAACTATGGAACTGCAATTATTGATTATTTTTATTATGGATTCACAAAATTCTCACACCTTCCTTCTTCTTATTATTATGGACATCCCAAGTTCTAACACCTTCACAATGTTTGTTTTGTTTTATGCATAAACATACATTTTTTAATTGACAGATAGTCTTCTGATATCACATATTAATAATAAAATCATTACTATTTTGCAACAGTTTTAATATGTAACAGGCAGTATTCAACTTTTACATCCCATTCATAATTATTAGACCATTTCACACTTTCCCATCTATAAATCAGCTTTGTAATTTTTTTCTTTTGACAAACTCATTTCAACTTGTAGTTTCACTGTGTAACAACGTTCATCCTTTTAACAAAGTATTTCAACTCTCATCAGCTTCCATGTTCTTAAGCAGTTTAATGCAGTCCAATTGAGCTTTAACACTTTTAAGACATTTGAATTAAGCTTCTTTAGCATTTTCTGCCAGGTTTATCAATTGTTTCTGTGTGTCAGCTTCTTTGAGCATTTCAATTAAGCTATTTTTATTTTTTTTGCAGTATTTAGAACCTTTTTAAACTACATTTCAGCTTCTTCAAGTATTTGAATTAAACTCTTGAGTTTTCTACAATTTTGTGGATCTTTTTTTGCATTTCAGCTTATTAATGCATTTGAATTAAGCTTTTTTTGCTTTTATGCAGTTGTTTCTTCAATTCAGCTTCTTTGGCAATGTTTTGCAACCTTTTGTAGCATTTCAGCTACCTTATGCATTTCAGTTCAGCATTTCCAGCATTCACACGCATGTTCCGCAGGAAATGCAATTTTTCTAGTTCTTCTTATTCTTCTTCCGTACGTTTTTTGGCCTTCTAACTACTTCTGCATACTTTGTGCTACAAAACCATTCAACTATCAAAATGTTCAGCTCTTTAAGGACATGTTGGCTATTATATAACTTTTTTATACCTTTTATACTTTTTACACTATTAAGCTTTTTATGCAATTTTTTTACAATGTCAAGTCAATGGAGAATTCTTCAAATCCTGCTTTATGCTCCTTCTGCTTTCAAAGCCTACTACTTCTGCATACTTTTAGCTATATTCTATCATTTCAACTTTAAAATATTCACAAATCTTTAAGCTATTAAACTTGTATACAACTTTTTGCTATCCTTTATACTTTTTTCACAATCTCGACTTCAAGTCTCATGATGATTTTCAAGCCGATTTCGAGATTATAATGGGAGCGGATGAGACGGAATGTTGAGAGCTAGAGCACGTGATGTCATCGCCAGAGTGGAGCCAGCTTGAAAACTAATCCCAAAAAATAATTTTGAAATCGCTGGCCTGGCCACAATTTTAACTCTTCGGCCATGAAATTATACTAGAAACGTGGGTATTTTTGTTGTGGTTCCTCACGTGTGTTTAGTAAATCCCTCGGACTTATAGTTTTTTCTCTGTGTCCTTCCAAAGGACAAGAGTGACCGAAAATCCTCCATTGACAGCAATTATAAATCCAGCTGAAATTTAGTCACCGGATCATTATGAACCAGTTTTTCAACTCGCCAAAGTGGGTCCCTTTTTCAACTCTATCCACACAAAAAATATATCACATCGTTCGCAAAGGCCTTCTCGCGCTCACGGTCAGGTCATTTCGCCGATACGACCTACAGTTTTGTCTCTAGGGAGGTTTGTTCGAGGCCAAGTATTGACAGATTTTCCAATTTGTCTGTATAGGATAACTGACAAAGATCAAAGGCAGACACACACGCACACGCATTCTCTCTCTCTCACGCACACACACAAACTTGGTCCTGTATTCTGATTGGTGGACAGACATTGCGCTATTTTCTGAATGAAATTCAGTGTACTGCATGCAGAGTACTGCCTCTGCTCTAATACTACAGTGTACTACTACTACTGGTAGTACTACTGACACACACAGAGGTACACTAACAGACATAGACACATACACAAATGCACACACACTTGTCTTCATTGGGAACAGTTGGGTCTCTGTGTCTTACAGTCTTATTGTCCACCTCTCTCTTTGTCTCAAGGTCTGCCTCACAGTCTTTATTGTCCACCTGTCTCTCATTCTCACAGTCTTATTGTCCACCTGTCTCTCTTTCTCACAGTCCGTCTCTCATCCTTATTGTCCACCTGTCTCTCTTTCTCACAGTCTTTCTCACATCCTTATTGTCCACCTGTCTCTCTTTCTCACAGTCTGTCTCTCATCCTTATTGTCCACCTGTCTCTCTTTCTCACAGTCTTTCTCTCATCCTTATTGTCCACCTGTCTCTCTTTCTCACAGTCTTTCTCACATCCTTATTGTCCACCTGTCTCTTTTTCTCACAGTCTTATTGTCCACCTGTCTCTCATTCTTACAGTCTTATTGTCCACCTGTCTCTCTTTCTCACAGTCTGTCTCTCATCCTTATTGTCCACCTGTCTCTCTTTCTCACAGTCTGTCTCTCATCCTTATTGTCCACCTGTCTCTCTTTCTCACAGTCTGTCTCTCATCCTTATTGTCCACCTGTCTCTCTTTCTCACAGTCTTTCTCTCATCCTTATTGTCCACCTGTCTCTCTTTCTCACAGTCTGTCTCAGTCTTTTTTGTCCACCTGTCTCTCTTTCTCACAGTCTTTCTCACAGCCTTATTTACCACATGTCTCTTCTGACTCCAATAGAAAATCAGACCTGAAGATTTAGGTGTGAAGGTAGACAGTCTGGTCATTTGTACATCGCTGCCTTCGAGCTCACAGTTCTCGTACTACAAACACACAAATCTTGCACAGGATCTTCAGGCTTGGATCTTGTGTCTTTCACGGTCATCGCTTTCTTCAGGCTATGTGAGATAACTGTTCAGCTAGCGAGCTGGAGAAACAGAGCAGCTTCAGGTCTGAACCCAGTTGAGATCAGCTGTTTGAGCTCTGTCTAAGTCAGACAGCTGTTAGTATCTGCCATGGCAACTCCTGGACTCTAGGCACAACTAGCTGATCTACTTTGTGCTAGAAAAACCATTCAACTATTAAAATGTTCAGCTCTTTGAGGACATTTAGGCTTGTATACAACTTTTTGCTATCTTATGGTTTTTAAAATATTCAGATTTAAAATCGTCTTCAACTTTCAAAGCTAACTACTCCTGCATACTTTGTGCTAGAAAAACCATTCAACTATTAAAATGTTCAGCTCTTTGAGGACATTTAGGCTTGTATACAACTTTTTGCTATCTTATGGTTTTTAAAGTATTCAGATTGAAAATCGTCTTCAACTTTCAAAGCTAACTACTCCTGCATAATTTGTGCTAGAAAAACCATTCAACTATTCAAATGTTCAGCTCTTTAACCACATTTAGGCTTGTATACAACTTTTGGTATCTTTTATGTTTTTTAAAATATTCAGGTTTAAAATATTCAATTTCCAGCTTTTTGCATTTTCTGCCATGTTTTCGATTGTTTGTGCAGTTCAACGTCTTTAGCAATATTTTGCACCTTTTGTGTATTTCAGCTTCTTAAGCAATATTTTGCACCTTTTGTGTATTTAAGCTTCTTAAGCAATATTTTGCACCTTTTGTATTAAGCTTTTTTACATTTTTGCTATGTTTTGCAGTTGTTTCTTCAATTCAGCTTCTTTGGCAATGTTTTGCAACCTTTTGTAAATTTCAGCTACCTTATGCATTTCAGTTCAGCATTTCCAGCATTCACACGCATTTTCCGCAGGAAATGCAATTTTTCTAGTTATTATTAGTGTGAATGCTGGAGGCATTCACACTATTGTTATCCAAATCTTTATTATTCTTATTCCTCCGTACGTTTTTCGGCACGTTTCAACTCCTCTCTACTTTGTGCTACAAAAACCATTCAACTATCATAACGTTCAGCTCTTTAAGGACATTAAGGCTATTATATATTGTTTTTATACCTTTTATACTTTTTTATACTATTAAGCTTTTTTGTGCAATTTTTTGTCCATTGAAAATGAATGGGACAATCTTCAACTCCTCCTAATCTGTCTTCAACTTTCAAATGCTACTACTTCTGCATACTTTCAGCTATTTCTGTCATTTCACCTTTAAAATATTGAGAAATCTTTAAGCTATTAATGCTGTATTCAACTTTTTGCTATCCTTTATACTTTTTTTCACAATCTCTACTCAAGTCTCATGCTGTTTTTTCAAGCCGCTTCGGAGATTATAATGGGAGCGGATGAGACGGAATGTTGAGAGCTAGAGCACGTGATGTCATCGCCAGAGTGGAGCCAGCTTGAAAACTAATCGCAAAAAATAATTTTGAAATCGCTGGCCTGGCCACAATTTTAACTCTTCGGCCATGAAATTATACTAGAAACGTCGGTATTTTTGTTGCGGTTCCTCACGTGTGTTTAGTAAATACCTCGGACTTGTAGTTTTTTCTCTGTGTCCTTCCAAAGGACAAGAGTGACAGGAAATCCTCCATTGACAGCAATTATAAATCCAGCTGAAATTTAGTCACCAGATCATTATGAACCAGTTTTTCAACTCGCCAAAGTGGTCCCTTTTTTCAACTCTATCCACACAAAAATATATCACATCGTTCGCGAAAGGCCTTCTCAGCTCACGGTCAGGTCATTTCACCGATAACGACCTACGAGTTTTGTCTCTAGGGAGGTTTGTTCGAGGCCAAGTATTGACAGATTTTCCAATTTGTCTGTATAGGATAACTGACAAAGATCAAAGGCAGACACACACGCACACGCATTCTCTCTCTCTCATGACACACACAAACTTGGTCCTGTATTCTGATTGGTGGACAGACATTGAGCTATTTCCTTAATGAAATTCAGTGTACTGCATGCAGAGTACTGCCTCTGCTCTAATACTACAGTGTACTACTACTACTGGTAGTACTACTGACACCCACAGAGGTACACAAACAGACACAGACACATACACAAATGCACACACACTTCTCTTCATTGGGAAACAGTTGGCTCTCTGTGTCTCACAGTCTTATTGTCCACCTCTCTCTTTGTCTCATGGTCCATCTCACATCCTTATTGCTAGTCTATTACTGCTACTACTGGAACTTAGTACTACTGCTACTACCTAGTACTACTACTACTGCTACCTTGTACTGCTACTACTGCTACATAGTACTGCTACTACTGATACCTAGTACTACTAATACTGCTACTACTGATACCTAGTACTACTGATACCTAGTACTGCTGCTGCTGCTACTAGTACTGCTACTACTGCTGCTACTACTGCTACTGCTACCTAGTACTACTACTACTGCTACTACTTCTGCCTAGTACTGCTACTACTGATACCTAGGACTACTAATACTGCTACTACTGGAACTTAGTAATACTGCTACTACTGCTACTACTGATACCTAGTACTACTACTGCTGCTACTACTGCTACCTAGTACTGCCACTACTGCTACCTAGTACTACTAATACTGCTACTACTGGAACCTAGTTCTACTGCTACTACTGCTACCTAGTACTGCTACTACTGCTACCTAGTACTGCTATTACTGATACCTAGTACTACTAATACTGCTACTACTGATACCTAGTACTATTACTACTGCTACTACTGATACCTAGTACTACTAATACTGCTACTACTGCTACTACTGATACCTAGTACTACTGATACCTAGTACTACTACTACTGCTACTACTGTTACCTAGTACTGCCACTACTGCTACCTAGTACTACTACTACTGCTACTACTGCTACCTTGTACTGCTACTACTGATACCTAGTACTACTAATGCTGCTACTACTGGAACTTATTACTACTGCTACTACTGCTACCTAGTACTGCTACTACTGATACCTAGGACTACTAATACTACTACTACTGGAACTTAGTAATACTGCTACTACTGCTACTACTGATACCTAGTACTACTGCTACTACTGCTACCTAGTACTGCTATTGCTGATACCTAGTACTGCTACTACTGATACCTAGTACTACTACTACTGATACCTAGTACTGCTACTACTGATACCTAGTACTACTACTACTACTGCTGCTAATACTGCTACTAGTGCAACTTAGTACTACTGCTACTACTTCTACCTAGTACTGGTGCTACTACTGCTACCTAGTACTATTGCTACTACTGCTACTACTACTGCTGCTGCTGCTACTACTACTGCTATTGCTGCTACTACTGCTGCTGCTGCTACTACTACTGCTACTGCTGCTACTACTGCTACTGCTGCTACTACTGCTACCTAGTACTGCTACTACTCTTCAACTTTCAAAGCTAACTAATTCTGCATACTTTGTGCTAGAACAACCATTCAAATATTAAAATGTTCAGCTCTTTAAGGACAGTTAGGCTTGTATACAACTTTTTCTATCTTTTATGGTTTTTAAAATATTCAGGTTTAAAATATTCAATTTCCAGCTTTTGTTGCATTTTCTGCCACGTTTGTCAGTTGTTTCTGTATTTCAGCTTCTTTGAGCATTTCAATTAAGCTTATTTTTTATTTTTTTGCAGTATTTAGCACCTGTCTTAAATACATTTCAGCTCTTTAAAGTATTTGAACTAAACTCTTTTGAGTTTTCTACAATTTTTTGGATCTTTTTTTGCATTTGAATTAAGCTTTTTTGGATTTTTACTCTTTTTTGCAGTTGTTCCTTCAATTCAGCTTCTTTGGCAATGTTTTGCAACCTTTTGCGCATTTCAGCTACTTTATGCATTTCAGTTCAGCATTTCCAGCATTCACACGCATGTTCCGCAGGAAATGCAATTTTTCTAGTTATTAGTGTGAATGCTGGAAGCATTCACACTCTTGAAATCCAAATCTTTATTATTCTGTTTCTTCTTCCGTACGTTTTTTGGCCTTCAAAAACTTCTGCATACTTTGTGCTACAAAAACCATTCAACTATCAAAATGTTCAGCTTTTTAAGGACATGATGGCTATTACATATCCTTTTTTATACCTTTTATACTTTTTACACTATTAAGCTTTTTATGCAATTTTTTTACAATGTAAGTCAATGGAGAATTCTTCAAATCCTGCTTTATGCTCCTTCTGTTTTCAAAGCCAACTACTTCTGCATACTTTAAGCTATTTCTGTCATTTCAACTGTAAAATTTTCGAGAAATCTTTAAGCTATTAAACTTGTATACAACTTTTGCTATCCTTTATACTTTTTTTCACAATCTCTACTCAAGTCTCATGCTGATTTTTCAAGCCGATTCGAGATTATAATGGGAGCGGATGAGACGGAATGTTGGCAGCCAGAGCACGCGTGATGTCATCGGCAGAGTGGAGCCAGCTTGAAAACTAATCATGAAAAAGAATTTTGAAATCGCTGGCCTGGCCACAATTTTAACTCTTCGGCCATGAAATTATACTAGAAACGTGGGTATTTTGTTGTGGTTCCTCACGCGTGTTTAGTAAATCCTCGGACTTATAGTTTTTTCTCTGTGTCCTTCCAAAGGACAAGAGTGACCGAAAATCCTCCATTGACAGCAATTATAAATCCAGCTGAAATTTAGTCACCGGATCATTATGAACCAGTTTTTCAACTCGCCAAATGGGTCCCTTTTTTCAACTCTATCCACACAAAAATATATCACATCGCTCGCAAAGGCCTTCTCGCTCACGGTCAGGTCATTTCAGCCGATACGACCTACAGTTTTGTCTCTAGGGAGGTTTGTTCAAGGCCAAGTATTGACAGATTTTCCAATTTGTCTGTATAGGATAACTGACAAAGATCAAAGGCAGACACACGCACACGCATTCTCTCTATCTCACGCACACACACAAACTTGGTCCTGTATTCTGATTGGTGGACAGACATTGAGCTATTTCCTTAATGAAATTCAGTGTACTGCATGCAGAGTACTGCCTCTGCTCTAATACTACAGTGTACTACTACTACTGGTAGTACTACTGACACACACAGAGGTACACAAACAGACACAGACACATACACAAATGCACACACATTCTCTTCATTGGGAACAGTTGGTCTCTGTGTCTCACAGGCTTATTGTCCACCTCTCTCTTTGTCTCACGATCTGTCTCACAGTGTTATTGTCCAACCTGTGTCTCTTTCTCACAGTCTGTCTCACATCCTTATTGTCCACCTGTCTCTCTTTCTCACAGTCTGTCTCACCGTCTTCTTTGTCCGCTTGTCTCTCTTTCTCACAGTCTTTCTCACAGTCTTTATTGTCCACCTGTCTCTCTTTCTCTCACAATCTTATTGTCCACCTGTCTCTCTTTCTCACAGTCTGTCTCACATCCTTATTGTCCACCTGTCTCTCTTTCTCACAGTCTGTCTCACCGCCTTCTTTGTCCGCCCGTCTCTTTCTCACAGTCTTTCTCACGTCCTTATTGTCCACCTGTCTCTCTTTCTCACAGTCTGTCTCACTGTCTTTATTGTCCACCTGTCTCTCTTTCTCACAGTCTGTCTCCCATCCTTATTGTCCACCTGTCTCTTTCTCACAGTCTGTCTCACAGTCTGTCTCACCGCCTTCTTTGTCCGCTTCTGTCTCTTTCTCACAGTCTTTCTCACAGTCTTTATTCTCCACCTGTCTCTCTTTCTCACAGTCTTATTGTCCACCTGTCTCTCTTTCTCACAGTCTGTCTCAGTCTGTCTCAATCGTCTTCTTTGTCCAGCTTCGTCTCTCTTTCTCACAGTCTTTCTCACAGTCTTTATTGTCCACCTGTCTCTCTTTCTCACAGTCTTATTGTCCACCTGTCTCTCTTTCTCACAGTCTTATTGTCCACCTGTCTCTCTTTCTAACAGTCTGTCTCACATCCTTATTGTCCACCTGTCTCTCTTTCTCACAGTCTGTCTCACAGTCTGTCTCACCGCCTTCTTTGTCCGCTTTCTCTCTTCTCACAGACTGTCTCACGTCCTTATTGTCCACCTGTCTCTTTCTCACAGTCTTTCTCACAGTCTTTATTGTCCACCTGTCTCTCTTTCTCACAGTCTTATTGTCCACCTGTCTCTCTGTCTCACAGTCTGTCTCACAGTCTTTTTGTCCACCTGTCTCTCTTTCTCACAGTCTGTCTCACAGTCTTTTGTCCACCTGTCTCTCTTTCTCACAGTCTGTCTCACAGTCTTTTTTCTCCACCTGTCTCTCTGTCTCACAGTCTGTCTCGCAGTGTTATTGTCCACCTCTCTTTGTCTCACTGTCCGTCTCACATCCTTATTGTCCACCTCTCTCTGTCTCACAGTGTTATTGTCCATCTCACTCTCTGTCTCACAGTGTTATTGTCACATCCTTATTGTCCACCTCTCTCTGTCTGATCTGTCTGTCGCGACTGTCTTACTGCTGCTGCTGCTACTAGTACTGCTACTACTGCTGCTACTACTGCTACTGCTACCTAGTACTACTACTACTGATACCTAGTACTTCTATTACTGCTACTACTGCTAACTAGTTCTGCTACTACTGCAACTTAGTACTGCTACTATTGATACCTAGTACTACTACTACTGATACCTAGTACTACTATTACTGCTACTACTGATACCTAGCACTGCTACTACTGATACCTAGTATTGCTACTACTGCTACTACTGGAACTTAGTACTACTGCTACTACTGCTACATAGTACTGCTACTACTGATACCTAGTACTACTACTACTGCTACTACTGATACCTAGTACTACTACTACTGCTACTACTGCTACCTTGTACTACTACTACTGATACCTAGTACTACTAATGCTGCTACTACTGGAACTTATTACTACTGCTACTACTGCTACCTAGTACTGCTACTACTGATACCTAGTACTGCCACTACTGATACCTAGGACTACTAATACTGCTACTACTGGAACTTAGTAATACTGCTACTACTGCTACTACTGATACCTAGTACTACTGCTACTACTGCTACATAGTACTACTACTACTGCTACCTAGTACTGCTACTGCTGATACCTAGTACTGCTACTACTGATACCTAGTACTACTACTACTGATACCTAGTACTGCTACTACTGATACCTAGTACTGCTACTACTGCTACATAGTACTGCTACTACTGCTACATAGTACTACTACTACTGCTACCTAGTACTGCTACTACTGATACCTAGTACTGCTACTACTGATACCTAGTACTACTACTACTGCTACTACTGATACCTAGTACTACTAATGCTGCTACTACTGGAACTTATTACTACTGCTACTACTGCTACCTAGTACTGCTACTACTGATACCTAGTACTACTAATACTGCTACTACTGGAACTTAGTAATACTGCTACTACTGCTACTACTGATACCTAGTACTACTACTACTGCTACTACTGCTACCTAGTACTGCTACTACTGATACCTAGTACTGCTACTACTGATACCTAGTACTACTAATACTGCTACTACTGGAACTTAGTAATACTGCTACTACTGCTACTACTGATACCTAGTACTACTGCTACTACTGCTACATAGTACTACTACTACTGCTACCTAGTACTGCTACTGCTGATACCTAGTACTGCTACTACTGATACCTAGTACTACTACTACTGATACCTAGTACTGCTACTACTGATACCTAGTACTACTACTACTACTGCTACTACTGCTACATAGTACTACTACTACTGCTACCTAGTACTGCTACTACTGATACCTAGTACTACTACTGATACCTAGTACTGCTACTACTGATACCTAGTACTGCTACTACTGATACCTAGAACTACTGCTACTACTGCTGCTACTACTGCAAATTAGTACTACTGCTACCTAGTACTACTGCTACTACTGCTACCTAGTACTGCTACAACTCTTCAACTTTCAAAGCTAACTAATTCTGCATACTTTGTGCTAGAACAACCATTCAAATATTAAAATGTTCAGCTCTTTAAGGACAGTTAGGCCTGTATACAACTTTTGCTATCTTTTATGGTTTTTAAAATATAAATATTCAGGCTTAAAATATTGAATTTGCAGGGTTTTTTTAATTTTCTGCCATGTTTTTCAATTGTTTGTGCAGTTCAGCTTCATTGAGCATTTCAATTAAGCTCTTTTTAATTTTTTTGCAGTATTTAGCACCTTTTTAAAATACATTTCAGCTCCTTCAAGTATTTGAATTAAAATCTTGACTTTTCTACAATTTTGTGGATCTTTTTATGCATTTCAGCTTATTAATGCATTTGAATTAAGTTTTTTTCGCTATTTTGCTCTTTTTTGCAGGTGTTTCTTCATTTCAGCTTCTTTAGCAATGTTTTGGACCTTTTTATGCAATTCAGCTTCTGCATGCATTTCAGTTCAGCATTTCCAGCATTCACACGCATTTTCCGCAGGAAATGCAATTTTTCTAGTTATTATTATTATTTTTCTTCCGTACGTTTTTTGGCCTTCTGTAACTTCAGCATACTTTGTGCTATAAAAACCATTCAACTATCAAAATGTTCAGCTCTTTAAGGACATTATGGGACAGATTCAACTTTTTTTGTAACCTTTATACTTTTTAAGCTATTAAGCTTTTTAAGCAATTTTTGTACAATGTAAGTCAATGGAGAATTCTTCAAATAATCTTTCAGCTACTTCAGCTTTCAAATGCTACTACTTCAGCATACTTTCAGCTATTTCTGTCATTTCAGCTTTAAAATATTAAGCAATCTTTAAGCTATTAAACTCGTATTCAGCTTTTTGATATCTTTTATACTTTTTCCACTATCGTGATTTTTGTCAAGTAAAAAATTTAAGCTTTTTCTGAGATTATAATGGGAGCGGATGAGACGGAATGTTGGCAGCTAGAGCACGTGATGTCATCGCCAGAGTGGAGCCAGCTTGAAAACTAATCGTAAAAAAGAATTTTGAAATCGCTGGCCTGGCGACAATTTTAACACTTCGGCCATGAAATTATACTAGAAACGTGCGTATTTTTGTTGTGGTTCCTCACGTGTGTTTAGTAAATCCCTCGGACTTATAGTTTTGTCTCTGTGTCCTTCCAAAGGACAAGAGTGACAGAAATTCCTCCATTGGCTTCAATAGAAACTGCTGGTCAAAATTTACTGAGATGACCACAACGTACCAGTTTTTCAAATCGCCAAATGGGTCACTTTTTTCAACTCTATCCACACAAAAAATATATCACATCGTTCGCAACGGCCTTCTCGCGCTCAGGGTCAGGTCATTTTGCCGATACGACCTATAGTTTTGTCTCTAGGGAGGTTTGTTCGAGGCCAAGTATTGACAGATTTTCCAATTTGTCTGTATAGGATAACTGACAAAGATCAAAGGCAGACACACACGCACACACATTTTCTCTCTCTCTCACGCACACACACAAAGTTGGTCCTGTATTCTGATTGGTGGACAGACATTGAGCTCTTTTCTGAATGAAATTCAGTGTACTGCATGCAGAGTACTGCCTCTGCTCTAATACTACAGTGTACTACTACTACTGGTAGTACTACTGACATACACAGAGGTACACAAACAGACAGAGACACATACACAAATGCACACACACTTGTCTTCATTGGGAACAGGTGGGTCTCTGTGTCTTACAGTCTTATTGTCCACCTGTCTCTCTTTCTCACAGTCCGTCTCTCATCCTTATTGTCCACCTGTCTCTCTTTCTCACAGTCTTTCTCATATCCTTATTGTCCACCTGTCTCTCTTTCTCACAGTCTTTCTCTCATCCTTATTGTCCACCTGTCTCTCTTTCTCACAGTCTTTCTCACATCCTTATTGTCCACCTGTCTCTCTTTCTCACAGTCTGTCTCACATCCTTATTGTCCACCTGTCTCTCTTTCTCACAGTCTGTCTCACAGTCTGTCTCACCGTCTTCTTTGTCCACCTGTCTCTCTTTCTCACAGTCTGTCTCAGTCTTTTTTGTCCACCTGTCTCTCTTTCTCACAGTCTGTCTCACATCCTTATTGTCCACCTGTCTCTCTTTCTCACAGTCTCTCTCAGTCTTTTTTGTCCACCTGTCTCTCTTTCTCACAGTCTGTCTCACATCCTTATTGTCCACCTGTCTCTCTTTCTCACAGTCTGTCTCACATCCTTATTGTCCACCCGTCTCTCTTTCTCACAGTCTGTCTCAAATCCTTATTGTCCACCTGTCTCTCTTTCTCACAGTCTGTCTCACAGTCTGTCTCACCGTCTTCTTTGTCCACCTGTCTCTCTTTCTCACAGTCTTATTGTCCGCCTGTCTCTCTTTCTCACAGTCTGTCTCACCGTCTTCTTTGTCCACCTGTCTCTCTTTCTCACAGTCTGTCTCAGTCTTTTTTGTCCACCTGTCTCTCTTTCTCACAGTCTGTCTCACATCCTTATTGTCCACCTGTCTCTCTTTCTCACAGTCTGTCTCACATCCTTATTGTCCACCCGTCTCTCTTTCTCACAGTCTGTCTCAAATCCTTATTGTCCACCTGTCTCTCTTTCTCACAGTCTGTCTCACAGTCTGTCTCACCGTCTTCTTTGTCCGCCTGTCTCTCTTTCTCACAGTCTTATTGTCCGCCTGTCTCTCTTTCTCACAGTCTTATTGTCCACCTGTCTCTCTTTCTCACAGTCTGTCTCACATCCTTATTGTCCACCACTCTCTCTGTCTCACATCCTTATTGTCCACCTCTCTCTGTGTCTCACGGTCCGTCTCACATCCTTATTGTCCATCTCTCTCTCTGTCTCACGGTCTGTCTCATAGCCTCATTTACCACATGTCTCTCTGACTCCAATAGAAAATCAGACCTGAAGATTCGGTGGGAAGGTAGAAAGTCTGTCGTTTTTACATCGCTGCCGTGGCCACAGTTTTCGCACTACAAACACTGAAACTTCGCACAGGATCTTCAGGCGGATCTTGTGTCTCTCACGGTGCGTTTTCTTCCGGCGATCGCGAAGTTACGGTCTGTTCGGTAGGAGCCGGAGAAGCAGAGCAGCTTCAGGTCTGATCCCAGTGAGATCAGCTGTTTGAGCCTGTCTAAGTCAGACAGCTGTTAGTATCGCCATGGCAACCCTGGACTCTAGGCACACAGCTGATTGAGAATGATGTAATGAGTGCATTTTTTTAAGTGCTAACTACTTTTGCATACTTTGTGCTAGAACAACCATTCAGCTATTAAAATGTTCAGCTCTTTGAGGACATTTACACTTGTATACAGTTTTTGGTATCTTTCGTGGTTTTTAAAATATTCAGGTTTAAAATCCTCTTCAACTTTCAAAGCTTACTAATTCTGCATGCTTTGTGCTAGAACAACCATTCAGCTATTAAAATGTTCAGCTCTTTGAGGACATTCAGGCTTGTATACAACTTTTTGCTATCTTATGGTTTTTAAAGTATTCAGGTTTAAAATCCTCTTCAACTTTCAAAGCTAACTAATTCTGCATGCTTTGTGCTAGAACAACCATTCAGCTATTAAAATGTTCAGCTCTTTAAGGAAAGTTAGGCTTGTATACAACTTTTGGTATCTTTCGTGGTTTTTAAAATATTCAGGTTTAAAATCCTCTTCAACTTTCAAAGCTTACTACTTCTGCATGCTTTGTGCTAGAAAAACCATTCAAATATTAAAATGTTCAGCTCTTTGAGGACATTCAGGCTTGTATACAACTTTTTGCTATCTTATGGTTTTTAAAGTATTCAGGTTTAAAATCCTCTTCAACTTTCAAAGCTTACTACTTCTGCATGCTTTGTGCTAGAAAAACCATTCAAATATTAAAATGTTCAGCTCTTTAAGGACAGTTAGGCTTGTATACAACTTTTGGTATCTTTTATGGTTTTTAAAATATTCAGGTTTAAAATATTCAATTTGCAGCTTTTTTTTTTGCATTTTCTGCCATTTTTTTCATTTGTTTGTGCAGTTCAGCTTCTTTGAGCATTTTTTGCAGTATTAGCACCTTTTTAAAATACATTTCAGCTCCTTCAAGTATTTGAATTGAACTCTTTTGCATTTTTGCAGTTGTTTCTCCATTTCAGCTTCTTTAGCAATGTTTTGGACCTTTTTTTGCAATTCAGCTTCTGCATGCATTTCAGTTCAGCATTTCCAGCATTCACACGCATGTTCCGCAGGAAATGCAATTTTTCTAGTTAGTGTGAATGCTGGAAGCATTCACACTCTTGAAATCAAAGCTTTATTATTATTATTATTATTATTCTTATTCTTCCGTACGTTTTTCGGTCGCTTTCAACTCCTCTCTACTTTGTGCTACAAAAACCATTCAACTATCAAAATGTTCAGCTTTTCAAGGACTTTTAGGCTTCTTTATTACTTCTTTATACCTTTTATACTTTTTACACTATTAAGCTTTTTATGCAATTTTTTTACAATGTAAGTCAATGGAGAATTCTTCAAATCCTTCTTTATGCTCCTTCTGCTTTCAAATGCTACTACTTCTGCATACTTTAAGCTATTTCTCTCATTTCAACTTTAAAATATTTACAAATCTTTAAGCTATTCATGCTTTATTCAACTTTTTGCTATCCTTTATACTTTTTTCACAATCTCTACTCAAGTCTCATGCTGATTTTCAAGCCGCATTCGAGATTATAATGGGAGCGGATGGGACGGAATGTTGAGAGCCAGAGCACGTGATGTCATCGGCAGAGTGGAGCCAGCTTGAAAACTAATTATGAAAAAGAATTTTGAAATCGCTGGCCTGCCCACATTTTTAACTCTAAGGGCATGAAATTATACTAGAAACGTGCGTATTTTTGTTGTGGTTCCTCACGTGTGTTTAGTAAATCCCTCGGACTTATAGTTTTTGCTCTGTGTCCTTCCAAAGGACAAGAGTGACCGAAAATCCTCCATTGACAGCAATTATAAATCCAGCTGAAATTTAGTCACCGGATCATTATGAACCAGTTTTTCAACTCGCCAAAGTGGTCCCTTTTTTCAACTCTATCCACACAAAAAATATATCACATCGTTCGCAAAGGCCTTCTAGCGCTCAGGGTCAGGTCATTTCGCCGATACGACCTACAGTTTTGTCTCTAGGGAGGTTTGTTCGAGGCAAAGTATTGACAGATTTTCCAATTTGTCTGTATAGGATAACTGACAAATATCAAAGGCAGACACACACGCACACACATTCTCTCTCTCTCTCACGCACACACACAAACTTGGTACTGTATTCTGATTGGTGGACAGACATTGAGCTATTTTCTGAATGAAATTCAGTGTACTGCATGCAGAGTACTGCCTCTGCTCTAATACTACAGTGTACTACTACTACTGGTAGTACTACTGACACACACAGAGGTACACAAACAGACACAGAAACATACACAAATGCACACACACTTCTCTTCATTGGGAACAGTTGGCTCTCTGTGTCTCACAGTCTTATTGTCCACCTCTCTCTTTGTCTCATGGTCCATCTCACATCCTTATTGCTAGTCTAATACTGCTACTACTGGAACTTAGTACTACTGCAACTACTGCTACCTAGTACTTCTGCTACTACTGCCCTCCTAGTACTGCTACTACTGCTACCTAGTACTGCTACTACTACTATCTAGTACTGCTACTACTGACTACCTAGTACTGCTACTACTACTACTACTGGAACTTAGTACTACTGCTACTACTGATACCTAGTACTACTACTACTGCTACTAACTTAGTACTACTGCTACTACTGATACCTAGTACTACTACTACTGCTACTACTTCTGCCTAGTACTGCTACTACTGATACCTAGTACTACTACTACTGCTACTACTGCTACCTAGTACTGCTACTACTGATACCTAGTACTACTACGACTGCTACTACTGCTACCTAGTACTGCTACTACTACTACCTAGTACTGCTACTACTACTACCTAGTACTGCTACTACTACTACTACTGGAACTTAGTACTACTGCTACTACTGATACCTAGTACTACTACTACTGCTACTAACTTAGTACTACTGCTACTACTCGATAGAGACAAGATGTCCTATAGTTTGTGTTATGTCCTATCCGACCTAATATTTCAAAATAAAAGCCCACACACAGAAGCTTTCACTGCAGGATGTGACACCCAGCTTATTGAGCCTTCTTTAACCTTAAAATGCTCAACAGTTTTAATACATAATAGGCAGTATTCAACTTTTACATGTCATCTGTCTGTCTTTCTGTCTCTTCCTCCTTCTATTTCCTGTCTGTCTGCCTCCCCCTCCCTCTCTCTATTTCTTGTCTGTCTTTTTTCTTTTGACTGACTCATATCAGCTTCTATTTATGTCAGTACTACTACTACTTTTCATAGGGTAAATATTCCATATTTCATTAAACAACACGTTCTCACTCCCGACTCATCACATCATCTTGAGGCCCTTTGTCATCGCCTTTTAACGCCCTGGCTCCGTGGTGAAGTTAGCAACGCTTAGCAACAACAAATATATAACTTCCGGTAAAGTAGCTACAACAAATATGTAACGTCCGGGTAGACTTTCAAAATAAAACGCTAGCGTTTCGAAACATCGACATTTTGAAACGCGCGTTATTAAACTCGTGAAAGTTTGGTTAGGTTTAGGCTCAGAAAGTACTTGGTTGGGTTTAGGCAACAAAATCACTTGGTTAAGGTTAGGAAAAGATCTTGGTTTGGGTTAAAATAACTATGTGCGTCAGTTAAGAAGTTAACTAACTTACATCAAAGGGGGGAGAGCCGGGACGAATGAAACGCGGAACGAATGAAACAGCGATTTTCTCAGAGCCCATACAAGTCTGAAATGCCAAACTACATCAGCACATACGGTCCATAGTAATTAACAGAACAGGGAAAAATCAGGTGGATCCGTTAAAATTGAGTTATGTGAAAGAAGCTGTTTTTAACCACATAAAGTAAATTTACTCAAGCGATCTTTTTTTTGAATGACGAGTTGTGTTTATTGATCCATGTGTCATCGTCATGATCACATGAAAGATTAGTTAGTACTTTAACACATACTAAAGTTTTAAATGTCAACATTTTACAGTTTAGAAGCTGGTGAAGTTTAAACGTCAGTAGTCATGTCGGGACGATTGAAACAGGTGTTTCATTCGTCCCGACACGCAGCCATTCTACCTTTATTTAGATACAGCGGAGGGGGCAGAGTCCACTGGGCTGCAGGTTGGACCACCAGGATGCTCACAGACAAATAGCAGGGTCTTCTTCACAGTAGACCAAGAAAACAGGCTGCAGATGTGCATAAAAAGTGCAGCCGACATCTGATCCAAGTGCATTAGCTGTTAGATTTTGCAGTTAGCTAGCTAAGTCATATTTATACTATTTTTTATTAAGAAAAAGGACTTAATGAGTTTGCAATTACGTATTACGAAAGGCAGTGTCCAGCTTTCTAAATAAAAACAAGAATAACTTAAACTATTTAAATGCATATCGTTGTGTTTCATTCATCCCTCCCCTGTGTTTCATCCGTCCCGCACAGTAGGGATGCGCACCTTCCGTTCAAAGTGAAATTATAGTCGTTTTACATTTTAACAAGATAACACCTGGTATTGATAGAACATATATGTGAGTTGTTGATGACAACAACATATGATTTCTGTCTGCAACGTTATATTTTAAAATGACGTGTATGTGAAAAGTGTCTCATTTGTCTCGGCTCTCCCCCTAGGCTACTAAAGATATTTAGTGTTGACTTTTTGTTTCACACTGGACATGAACCTGGTTCCCTGGTTCAAAGTCAGGGGTTCTGGCCCTCCATCTACCCGGTCCTTACTCAGTTTTTTTGTTAAATACTCTTGACCATGCTACATATGTGATGACTTGGGAGTGAGAACGGGTTGCATTAAACACCCCTGAAGCACAGTCTAGCGGCTCTATCCCATATATATCTGCCTCGCTCCCCTGAAGCTGTCCATGGTCCTGACATGCGTCTATCGAGAAGTAGCTGATCTCAATCATATAAATGCAATTTTAACCTATCTGCTCCAAAGTCGCAGTTATCAGCGGTAGGCCTACGGTCTCTCTCCGACCTGTACCTTTTTCGTTTTGGAGAGTTAAACAACAAGATGAATAATTATGTATTAATTTCAACAATAATCACTGACAAAACCATTTTATGAACATTTTCTGAACTCAAAATAATTAACTGACCTCTATCACCTCTGCCTAAGGAGCCCCTCGGCTTTGGTGCATGGGACGTAGGACAGAGGAGTTTTTTTTCCATCCGTCCAAAGCTCCTGGGACACATCGAGAGGCGCAGATTGTGCCCGTCGTGGTGATTGTATCATGAAATGGTTTACATGGATCGAATTGCGAGGATTTTAGCTTTGAAACAGTGTATCATATGAGTATAAAGCTAACATAGCAGCTGCGTGCACATACCGAAAGCTGCCGCCAGGACCTGACGGCCCGCGGGCCGTTGGAATGTTGAGAGAGTTATCCCAATAAAAGTCAACATTTAAACAGTAGCCTAAATATGGATTTTTTTAAATTAATGTAATAAATTAATGTACTCTGGTCTGTTGTGTCAAGGCCCTGCACTCTGAAGTGTCTCAACATAAATTAATACTTCTTCCACCACTGACATTTAAGAAATAAACAGTACCTATATAAGTGAGATACACAGTAAATAGGCTAATCCCAGTTAAAAGGGTTATTTAATGGTCAGAACACTGATGGAGAGGCAGAAAGAGAGATGGGGAAAGGTTCCTACATGGCAATATAGCTAACTAGCTATAACTAAAATATCCTAAATACAATTTAGAAGTAAAATAGGCTATAAATCATAAAATATAAATAGCCTGAAAAAAACCACAAACATTCTTTAACAATGAATTCAGGAGAGCAGATACTAGCCTATTGTTCAATTATTGCTCGTTGTGAAGAGGTGGTTCTGGGTCCACCTCCGTCACTCTTTTTCCAGATATTTTCATTTTTATATTAAATAGATATATGATATGATAGAAGACACCACAGCACCTCCTCTATTTCCACTACTAGGAGCCTGGGATGTCCTGGATTGGCATCGTCTCTGTCTCTCTCACACACGTTTTGAACTGTTGTAAGTAAATGCTAGGAACTGGACAACAACTGTTAACTGTTACAGTCAAATGCATAGACACTGGACAGTACACACACACACACACACACACACACACACACACACACACACACACATTCTATGTCTCGCGCAGGGTCCTGAACTACACTGGTCTCGCGCACGGAGGGGTCTCAGTGGCGGGAAGATTCAGAGAGAGACAACGGCTATTGTTTTTTACCAGGAGACAAGTGAGTTTGTTCAAATTTAGATAATCAAAAGTGAAAATATATGATTACGATAATTATTCTAATGTTAAGTGTATCTTTCAATGTTCTGTTCGCTCCAGTAGGCTAGTAGACCTATTGTGTTGCCTATTGCCGGCTTTAACGTTTATCAACTTGTCTAGCTAGTCTGACTGAAGTAAAAATTAGCTTTCTTAAAAGTGACTGCTACCTAGTACTGACAAGTTACTACAAAATCTTATGGCTATCCGAATTAACAAAAACTGTTTTTCTGTGTGTATTTTAGAATGGCTTTACACAAGATTCTGATGGCCAAAGACCTACGAGCCACACCCTACGCTCGCCCCCCGCCTTTACACATCTATGTTGTGGCAGAGATGGAGGAGCAACGAGTCCTCACTTGGAAATTTGAGGAAAGTGGGGAAGTGAGGCCGGTCACCACCAAAAAAAATAAAATTGTAGCCGTCAGTGACGGAAATATGGTCACAAAACTGACCATATTTGAGGCCATGGCCTCAAAGGTTGTCCCCGGAGAGGGCTATATGGTTCGGGCATACGCCTTGAGGGGAGACTCCCCTCCGCGGTCAATCGTTGTCACCAGGGACACGATGTTTTTTAAAACAGCGCCCCTGGAAGTGTCCCAGGCGCTGCGGGTGGAGGGGGAGAAACTCCTCTCTCCTCCGTCGCAGCTGACCCCCCTGTGTGAATGCACCGAGGCGGAGGGGCTTGTTACGGTGGATGCGGAGGTGGTGGAGGTGAGTTCATTATTTTGGGATCAGAAAATGTTCATAGCCTACTTTGGTTTGTCTGTCAGTGAATAATTAATACATAGCCTAATTGTTTATCTTGTTGTTTAGCTTTCAAAAATCAAGAAGGTGCAGGTCGGAAGAGAGGCGGTTCCACTAATGACGGCCACTTTGCAACAGGTAGGCTAGGCTAATATTGCATTATTATGATTGAGGTCATGGTCGATCGATGCATTTCAGGACCATGGACAGGCTAGGCTGTGCTTCTGGAGTGTTAATGACATGTAGAAAAAGTAGCTTAGAAATATAAAATTGCAGTTAAAGAAAATAATCCAATTTATGTAATAAATAATCATAATAACAATAATATAATAATAATAATAATAATGTTTATTTTACTTGATTTGTATTTATTTGACTGGCAGTAATATAACGTAGTAGCCTATATGTTTTTATTTGAAGACACTATTATTGGTTATGGCAGCATATAAATAATATCTACTTTTCTTGTTTTCTAAAGGACAATACACGGATTACCGTGAATATGTGGAGGGAGGCCGCCTTGCTGCGCCTGACGATCGGCGGTCAAGCCCGGCTAACGCACCTCAAAGGGGCAACTTCGGCTTTTGGTTACCGGCTCCAAACCACGAAATACACACGATTAGAGGTTTTTTCTTTTTTCCTCCTAATTTAGCCTAAATTATTTAATTGTTAATGTTAATAGGCTACGCAAAGTAGGCTGCACTTCTGATATCTAAGAATCTAGGTAGCCTATTGCAAGGATAGGCTATGCATTTGTGGCTTAGAAAGACCGAGACTGTTCTATTTTAACAAATGTAATTTTTCTCCCTCCAGGAAACAAACGAAGCTGCTGTGGTGAAGGCACTTGGCACCACGGAGGATGATGCCAATCCAGGAAACCTGAAGCTCTTAGTAGAGGACGGGGAGGAGGATAAATTATTAGATATAGAGGAGGTGCTGTGGCGTCCTCTATCAGGAAAAAGAGGGCTTTTGCCATTTAATATAAAAGTAAAGATATCTGGGAAAAGAGTGACGGAGGTGGAGCTGGAACCACCTGTTCAGAACGAACAATAGGCTAGGCCTAATTGCATAATCTGTTCTCCTGAATTTGTTGTTAGACCGTGTTTGTGTTTTTTTCAGGCTATTTATATTTAATGATTCATATTTTACTTCTAAATTGTATAGTAGGCTATATAGCATTGTAGGAACCTTTCCCCACCTCTCTTTCTGCCTCTAGATCTGTATTCTGCCATTAAATGACACTTTTAACTGGGGATGAGTATTTGTGTATCTCACTTATATCCTGTTTATTTCTTAAATGTCAGTGGTGGAAGAAGTAGTATTAATTTATGTTGAGACACTTCAGAGTGCAGGGCCTTGACACAACAGACCAGAGTACATTAATTTATTAGGCTACATTAATTTTAAAAAATCTATATATATGCTACTGTTTAAATGTTGACTTTTATTGGGAGTTAGCCTATCTCTCAACATTCCAACGGTCTGCCCGCGGCCCGTCAGGTTCTGGCGGCAGCTTTCGGTATGTGCACGCAGCTGCTATGTTAGCTTTATACTCATATGATACACTGTTTGAAAGCTAAAATCCTCGCGATATCCTCGATCCATGTAAACCATTTGATGATACAATCACCATGGCGGGCACAATCAGCGACTCTGTCAGACCAACCAGTAGCCTAGGCCTACAATCAAAGGTGATGCGACTCACCTAAGCCTCATAGTAGGTAGCTAATCCATTATATTCCAACTAAAATGGTCTTTTTACGTTGTCAAAGGTCCAGACGATCTAATCCAGTAGCGTAAAACATTTCATCCAAAACGCATTATTCCATCAGTAGGATCCCAAAGGACTGCTGCTGCATCTTTTCATATTTGCCAGACGCGGCTCGTATGTCATTATAACCGTAATAACTCCGATTTGAATGCAACAAGTACAAATGCCTAGTGTAGTAGGCCCTACTACAATTCGGCATTGGTTTGGAGTCCTTGGGTCACCTGACTTGAAAGCTATTGAAAAAAGGCATTATTTTCCATAAAACATTTTAAAAATATATTGATATAAATTCAAATATTCACTCAAATCTAAAACGATAGTTGTGCCTCTTTTGCCTAGTGTAGTAGCCTACTACACTTCGGCATTGGTTTGGAGTCCTTTGGTGTCCTGACCTGGAAGCTATTGAAAAAAAAACATTATTTTTTATTAATAATGTTATTGTTATTAATAATTATTAATATAAATTCGAAGATGCACTCAATTCAAATATGAAGAGGTGTGTCTCATTTGCCTAGTGTAGTTGTACAATTCGGCATTGGTTTAGAGTTCCAAATAACAAAAGCTTCCATAATATTTAAATATTAATAAAAACAGTAAATATTCATCAACATTCCTGCGAGCAAAAGCACGCCCATGCTTTACAGGGATGAAACTTGAATTTCCAACTGTCCCTGAACGCCTCTAGGAATTTCACATCATGACCGATGGTACCGGATGCTCCGCCATTCTGCGCTGTCCGTCTAACTGGTAGGTAATGTAACAGTTAGCGTCCCTCCTAACTGTTAACATTTTGAACGGTAGAGATACAGGTTTGGTGTTTTAAAATGTCAGTTAACGTTGTTTCTAACCGACACAGACATTAATCAAGAGCCAACGGGCGAAATATTTCCCCTGTGCAGCATAATATTATTATTGGCTAGCTAAAATTAGCGACGATGCTAGCGTTAGCATCGCCGCTAATGCTAGCGGTTAGCTAACTTAACTGACAGAAGAGAGACTAGTTTCTAGTAACTTAGTCCAGTAATCAACAAACTCAACTTACTGTTCCAGTCTAACGATACAGAGATGGGAAATGTGAAGCAGTAATTAACTACTACAGCATAGATGTTTCATCATAGGTATTAATATATTTATTTAATATTTATTCTGTAACATTGTCAGCTGAATCTCACAGACAAATGATTTGTTTGATCAGAATTTGGCCATTTATGGTTTGTTTGGTTTTGTAGGCCTGCTAGTTTTAACCCACTAGTTGACAGTTTGCACAGACACATTCTGATACTATTAACATATTGTTTCCTTTCTTAGACAAACAGAATATCAAACAGTCCCTGTTCTTTGGTTGGTAAGTAGAAATATTTAACTGAAGCTGAAACCAGACAAGTGACTGGATAATTGTTTAGCATCCTCAGACAGACCCTAGCCTACATGATGGTTTATTTTATTTACTGTGCTGTAAAAGGCAATCATTGCAGATCCTCAATGGGTAAATTTTTACCTTAAACCACACTAAGTATTATAACAAAACTTAGTCATGTCTTAAAGGCAGTCTCAAAATGTCAGAGACTTGTTCATCTTGAAAGTATTGAGGATTAAAATGAGCAGTGACATTGGTTTTCTCACGTGAACTGACAATGTCTCTCTCTCACCTTCCTTCCACTCCTTCGGGCCTCTTTCTCCCTGTCTCTAACTGTGGACCATCCCAGACTCCTTACTGACTGAAGTGTAAGTTCACACACATGAATCATGATTTTGATATTAATAAACTGGTATTTAATTGGTTTACACTTCAAAGGCCTCTTACTTCTTAATGTCTCACCCCAATAAAGAAAGTATGTAACATTAAGGAAGTAAAAAGTAAAGAGGCTGTGTTATTTAGTCTTTAAAACACTGAGGCCTTTTATAAACACAGGGAGCTGCAGTAACCCTGAAAAACAGGACTGAAATGAGGTGAGGTGCTGGTTTCCTGTGATGAAACTAAAAATATTTTCTCTCTGTCTCTTAGTGCAGATCATCACTTTGGTGACTCCCTTAGTTCTCAGCAGTAAGTACCACTCCTGTCTGTAACATTACTTAGAGGCTCATAAAACCAGTTTTAATTTTTGCCAGTTTGTCTGAATTCTGTGTTTTTCAGCCCAGTTTATCATTAGAAAGAGTCGTTAATCATGTGGTGGATGAATATAATTTCACCAACTCTATAAGAAAGTAAAAATGTAATCAATATGAATGATTTTGATGTAACAAACCAAAAATACATATTGAAATGTTCAAATGTATGTAAAATTATTCACGGGTAAATAGTAGTTCACTGTAAAGAGACGACGACAGTGATACAGTAAGAAAAGGTCTGGCTAGCTCGCTGTTTAGTGATATCAGATGCATTTTGTTGAAACAGTCAACTTTTCATATAGTTAATGTCACTT
>JALXJV020000030.1:426735-459109 GCA_024633595.2 Lepomis macrochirus | reverse complement strand
GATGCACCTCCAAACTCCCTTTTTTGTAAACTTATTTATTTGCTTGTGTATTTGCTTGATGTCCCTTGACTTTTATAAATTGGCATCCTGTGATCTCACTGTTCATTTACTGCCAGACTGACAACTGCCGCTGCTGAATGAATGTAGAGAATACACTGGGATAAAATATTGACATATGCAAACTTCATTTAAGGAGTTTTTTTCCTGAATCATATGTCTAATGCATGTTTCCATTTTGTCTCAACAGGTGTGCTGCGCTCCAGCTCCTCTCCCTCTCCATCTCCCTCTCCATCTATCACATCTATCTTTACTGGCCCTTCTATCCACTCTATCTGTTGTTGGGAATATATCACCTCTCTCCTGTCCCACCTACCCACTCATCACTGAATATAAGGTCTTCTATCTCTCCTATACAATCTATTATATCTATCTAATATTGGGTCTTCTATCTTTCTGTCCCTCTAATTCTATCCCGCTCTCTCTACATTTTTTGGATTCCAATTTGTGCAAGGCACCCATTTTTCTGAGCACTAACTATCTGTTTTGGAACAACAGGATTTTGGTACCTGTTTTTTTGGCTCCAGGTATTATTGGTTACCTGATCAAGCTATCTTTTTGGATCTGAGCCTCTCTGCTCACAACTTCTCTCTCTCTCCTGTCTCTCCCACATTTAATATTTATTTTAGTATTTATCAAATATAAATATATTCTATTTGGAAAAAAATATTGAAATCAACTATATTATAAAGGAAGACTTTTTACAACATTGGTTTAGACATTTAATTGAGAAAAGTTAATTCCAAAGAATTAAAATAAATCCTATACAAACTGTTGTCTATTCTGTATACATTACAAACATTGTAATAATTTATTTTACATAATTGTAACAACGTGCATTATTAAAGATAACACTGTATAATTGGAAATTATACAATATAAAGTCAGGTGTAATCCATATTTATACTAGAAAATAACTGTAGTTGTTCCTGAACTGTTGCTGTGGAAACCTACAGGTTTGTACCCAAAGGTTTGTTTTGACTGCAAATATCTTCACACCTGAGTGCACATAACTAAGTATAAGTTACAAGTTACAAACATTGTAATTTAATTGAATCTGGTGAATTTTCAAATACATAAATTGTTGAAACACATCAGTAAAGAACACTAATTTGAAACAATATACATAAGGAATATTTAGTGTAATTTATATTTATACTTCAAAATAACTGTACTTGTTCCTGATCTTTGTTGCTGGGGAGCCCTGAAGGTTTGTACACAAAGGTTTGTTTTGAAAGCAGATATTTTCACATTTGACCACAGTTTTCTTTAGTCAGTGAGCATAAATAAGTAAATATATAAACACGTAACACCACATTGTATTTATTGTCCCTGATTAACATTTACACACTAGATATAGAGACTCACTCACTGTCTGTAGAAGTGCTTTGTTTAACGTTTCACATACTGTAATATTCAACACACAGAAGTATTTAGATATATTTGGAGCAGCTGTTCCTGTCTGCAGACCCGACGATCTTCAGTGACCAGAAGCACTCATCTGTCATCAGACTGTGACCTGTGTTCCTGAATTTTGATTTAAACCTTGGCATATTCATATTTATCACACAGTGTAGCACCGTACTATTTAGTTATTCTCTGCTGGTAAGTTCAAACAGTTCAGGATCAGGACAGCTAGTTAATACTGGTTCTATATTTGACTATTAGTAGCCATCTCTAAACGTTTTTGGTGTTGAGTGCAGTAGGTTTGTACTCTGATCTGATTTAAAATATTTTCACATTTTACTGCAATTAATCAGTAAAAAAAGTGTAAAAATAAAATATATACTTTGTTTCTGATTCATACAGTAGTGATTAAAGTAACTATTCTTGTATTGTGTTTTATATATAAAGCTTTATATAGTATAGACTTAACAGAATTGAATTTAGTTGCTGCCACAAGCTCATACTACAGCCTGTGAGTGAAGGTTAATTTAAGCATTAATACAGGTATTTTGATAGTTTTAAGTTTTATCTTCTATATTTAAAGGTTTCAGTTCTTCGAAGGCTTGACAAGGATTTTCTGAAAAACATTTGGTCACTGATAGTCTGTTCCTTTTGGTAAACAATTGTAAATTGAATAGATATATATTCATATATATAAACCTAAAGCACTTTCTGTGAGGTGATCTTCCATTCTTCCATACCTTTGATTACTACAAGCTCACAGGTGTCATCCTTCTAATCCTGCTACAGTAACTGTTATAATTCATACTGTATTTGATTTCTTGATTGTGTACAATAAAAGTAAAGCATTAAGATTTGTGGTTTTGGAGCACGACAATGCCGAGGAAGAGCAAGAGGTCCCAAGCTGCAAAGGTGCGGTGGCAGAGGTGTGTAACAACTGAACAGGCCGAAGGTGTTGATCCACAGAGCAGTGGTGAGGTATCTGCAGCATGTCGTGGTGGAAGTGTGACACAGGGAGGTCAGAGTGATGCGCCAAAGCTGTCTTACGCTGATGCTGTGAAGAGAGGTTGTGTAGCAGCTCCTAATGCTCACCAGGTAAAACCTACAGGTAAAAGCCATGAGCCATGTGTCCCTCAGGTGTCTTATGCAGACATGGTAAAGAGACCATCTCAGAGCAATGTAGCGGGCCCGTCTAACTGTGTAAACCTTGGAGATCAGCATGTACAACATGTCCGTGCATCTCGCAGCCAGAATTCTGCTAAATATGGCACATCTAGAAATAAACAGTGTACCTGTAACTCACTGACATTTCTTGCATTCCTTCATGAGGATGAAAACATAACTGCCAGAGACCTGGACTCAGTATTGGACAAAGGTAATTCAGTGTACAATGAGGTCAGAAAAACCGTTAAATACAGCCATTTGACCACTGATGAGCTCCCTGACGTAGTTCCTGTACGCAGAGGCGTCTGTTATGTGAACATGAGAGCACTGTCAAGGTACGGCACGTTTGGAGCACCTCGACCTGGAGCTGTCGACACCTTTCTGGACCTTGAGGCTGGACTGTGCTGCTTGTTAACAGACGTACAGTACGCGTTGCTGCTGATGACACAGTTGTGTATTGCAGTGTTCAGAACCAGATCAGGCAGATATGGTTTCTTTGACCCGCACTCCAGAACAAGCAAAGGTTTGCCGCTACCGCTGGATTCACGCACTCCTGGTACTGCTGTCATGCTGACATTCACACGTCTCAGTGACATGATTGACAGGCTCACAAAGTGTCACAATATGTTAGGCACACCCTCTTCCTGTACCTATGAGTTGAAGCCTGTGGTGTTTCCCGATGTGAACACAGCCAATGTGAACGTCGTTATCCCAGACATACAGAGCCAGCCTGCAACTCTCACTGCTGCTGTATCAACCATGATCCTCCATTATGCTCCTCTAAATGAGTCAAGCCCCAGTGCTGCTAACATGAATACTGATGTCTCTGATTGCATTTTACATGAAGTATCCACTGACATGGAAACTGAACCAGAACCACCAAGCTTCATTTCTGTCAGATCACACGATGTTCCTCAAAGTGAGTCAAACTTAACTGGTGCTACGATAAACACGGATGTCACTGGTGTCTCTGTTAACATTTCACATGATGTATCCACTGACATGGGAACTGAACAAGAACCATTGAGCCAATTCAGTTTGAATTCTCCCAAAACAAATGATGCTCCTCCAAATGAATCAAAGATATCTACTCCATTAATGAATACTGTTGCCAGTGATAATGTCTCACATGAGATCTCATGTAAACTCTCAAAACTTAGTAAACAACAAAGGCAAAAATACAAGAGGAGACTACTGCTCACTAAAAAGCCATCACAAAGAAAGGAGAATCAAAAAAGGAAAGAAAGGGGAAAATACGCTTCTGATGAAACATACAAAGCAAAGAAAATATCTTATTCAAACAGGAAATATTCTGATGAAAAACTCCGACAAAGAAAAAGAGAGTCAGTTACCAAACACTATCAAAACAATCCTGAAGTACGTCAAAAGGAAAGAAATAATATAATAATGCAATACAGAGAAAGTGTTTACTTCAGATGCAAGCAAAAACAGTTCATGAAAACACGTTACAGAAACAATGCTGAATATAAACAGAAAAAAAAGCAGAACATTACCAAAGCTTACAGAGAAAGTCCAGAATTCAGACGGAGGCAAATGGAATATATTACTAAAGCTTACAGAGAAAGTCCAGAATTCAGACGGAGGCAAATGGAATATATTACTAAAGCTTACAGAGAAAGTCCAGAATTCAGACAGAGACAGCGATCTTTTATCACTGAGCGATATGCACGTGACCATGCGTTCAGGCTGCGACACAGAGAACTGATGAGACAAAGAATGAGAGACAGGTATAAGAACAATGTTTCATTCAGGAGTTTGCATAACATGAGATGTGCAACCAAAATAAAAAGGAAATACAGATGGATAAATAGACCAGCAAGTGAGAGTGAAAACACTTTGATCAAAGAAGCCATATCACTTTTCAGATCACGAATAAAAGCTGGCCCCACTTATGTCTGCACTGTGTGTCATAAAGCGTCCTTTCCAAACCAAGTCCAACCCTGCACAAGGTCAAACTATGCCAAAAATCCAGATGTGGTTGCAGAATGCCTGACAGGAAAGTACGTTCATGTTTGTGATGATGACTGTATAAGTGAACAGTGCAAGGTGCCTGATGAGAGAAAGAGGGAATGGATTTGCTCGACATGTCACAGCCATCTTAGAAACGGAGAGATGCCAAAGCTCGCTGTAGCTAACAACCTGGAGCTTGCTGACATTCCACCTGCGTTGTCTGACCTCAACATACTGGAGAGACATCTCATCGCCAAGTGCATAACGTTTGCCAAAATCATTCCTCTTCCTAAAGGCCGACAGAGAGCCATACATGGTAATGTGATATGTGTCCCGTCTGAGGTACAGGAAACAGTCAATGCTCTGCCCCGACTGAGAAGTGAGTCTCAGGTGATGAGAGTCAAACTGAAGAGACGACTGTCTTACAAAGGTCATCAGCTGTTTCAGACTGTTAACTGGTCTAAACTAGTGCAAGCACTGAAAACTCTGAAAGATATTCACCCTGGCTACACAGACGTGACTATAAGAGATGAGGCTGAATTATGTGATCCAACACTTGCTGATGATGATGATGATGATGACATGGAGGATGACGATTATGATGCCGATGATTTGATGGAAATAGACAGGTGTGAGAGTGATGCACTGTGTGAGGCAGAAAATAAACCTGAAAATGAGCAACAAAACAATGAGATGCTGGTTTGTGATGAAAGTCAACCTCAGGAGCAGACAGATGATCCAGAACAGGAAGGTGACATGCCTAATGGTGGTGTTGCTCTTGAATCATGCCTTCAGCCACGTGATGTTTCAGAGGATATTTTATCTTTCAGTGAAGGGATTTATTCTGTGGCACCAGCAGAGGGAAACAGTCCAGTCAGCTTCTTTAAGACCCCGAGACTTGAATCCTTAGCTTTCCCGTGTCAGTTTCCAAACGGCTTGAATACACTGGATGAACAGAGAATTTATAGATTAACACCTAGCAGTTATTTCAAAACAAGGCTTTTTGGTGTCGATGATCGGTTTGCCAGAGACTCAAACTACTTGTTCTTTGCTCAGTTTGTGACTGAAATACACTTGGCCACTTCCAGCATGACAATACAGCTACGTAAAGGAAAACCTTTCACCAGAGATGGACGCAAAATAACCTCAGGAATGTTGCAAGACAAACACGAGGTAGAGAGACTGGTTCGAAGTAAATGTGCGATTCGTTTTATGCAACCCATTCGCGGCACGCCAGCATACTGGGAGAAAACCACTAGAGATCTGTTTGCCATGATAAGACAGTTGGGAACTCCTACATTCTTCTGCACATTTTCTGCAGCTGAGATGCGTTGGCCTGAGGTGATCGAAGCAATAAAAACTCAGCAAGGTGAGCAGGTTAATTTTGATGAGCTGGACTGGTCCACAAAGTGTGACATCCTGAGAAGCAATCCTGTTACAACGATGCGCATGTTTGACAAACGTGTTGAGGCCTTGTACAGAGATGTAATCTTGTCTCCCGCACAGCCGCTTGGCAAAGTTATTGACTACTTTTACCGATTAGAGTTTCAGCACAGAGGAAGCCCACATATACACTGCTTGTTATGGGTTGAAGGAGCACCTGTGTTTGACGAAGACAGTGACCAGACTGTGTGTGATTTTGTGTCCAAATACATCACAGCTCAGCTACCTGACCCACATACACAACCTGAACTGTACAAGAAGGTAACTGAAGTGCAAATACACAGCAAAAATCACTCGAGGACGTGTTTCAAAGGTGCCAGCTCTGGATGTCGCTTTGGCTTTCCAAAACCAGTGTCAAACAGAACCATGATAACAAGACCTGTAAGTCATGATGTCGATGTCGGTGATGATGATGATGATGATGATGATGATGATGATAAAGATGATTCCACGGCAACTGGAAACAGCAAAGGCAAAACTGGCACCACTGAACCTGCTGCTGAATGAACCTGAAATTGCCTCCCTGAGTTTAGAGCAGCTCCTGGCTCGATGTAATTTAACACTGAGTGAATATGAGCGATATCTTCACACGATGACCAAGTCCAGCGCAGTGATAATGAAAGCGTGAACCAAAGGACTGCTGGGTAAGCGGATACAATGCCTACCTTCTGGATGCCTGGGGCGCTAACATTGGCGTGCAGTTCATACTCAGTTATTACAGTTTAATACAGTACATCTGCACATACATATGCAAAAGCGAAAACAGTGTGAGTCAGTATTTGAAAACGCTCATAGAGTCAGTCCAACAGAGACAGTGTCAATGAATGTGATGAAATGAAGGAAATCATGCAAGCTTATTCCAAAAAGAGAGAGGTCAGTGCTCAGGAGTGTGTGACTCGTGCATGCGGTATTAACATGAAGAAGTGTTCACGTGGTGTCGTGTTCATACCGACAGATGATAACCCTCTGAGAATGAGTCGCCCCATGTCATCGCTTGAGAACTCAGTAGATGAAAGTGTAGATGTGTGGATGACGTCTTTGACAGACAAATATAAATCCAGACCTGAGGCGCCAGAGTTTGAGGAAATGTGTTTGGCTGATTTTGCCTCTACGTGCAGGTTTGTGTATGGAAAACAGACAAAAGGTAAAAATGTTTTGCCCCTGCTGAATGATCTGGGATTTGTGCAGAAGAGAAACAGTGAGAAGCCTGCCATCATCAGATTTCACCAGCGTCACAGGAGAAACACCCTGAGCAGTTTTACGGCACATTATTAAAACTGTACGTCCCTCACCGATCAGACCAGGAACTGAAAAGACCAACTTATGAGTGCTTCTACAGTTGTGGCTGGGTTCAACTACCAGGTTCTGACCATGCTGAGCACGTGCAACACATTGTCAAAGCGAAACAGAGAAAAAATATGAGCAAAACAGTGATGAAATTGAGAAAGCAGTTGAGGAGTTTGAACAGAACAGACAAATTATTGATGAATGGTGTAATTTGGGGGCAGAATCTGAAGTGGTGAGATTGGAGTGTGTCGAAGAACTGGAGGCGAGAGAGCCAGATCATGAACACGTTCAAGAGAATGTGCCAGAATATCAGCCTAACCTCGTCACAGAATCCAGAGCTGTAAGAGAGGCGCCTGCAATCGATCCCACACTGTTGAGACAGATGTATCAGAATCTGAACCAGAAACAAGCATGTGTGTTCTATGCAGTAAGAGACTGGTGTGTAAAGAGAGTCTGTGGCCTTAATCCAGAGCAGTTTTTTTTCTATGTAAACGGTGGAGCTGGAACTGGCAAATCACATCTCATCAAATGCATTTACTCAGAGGCATCTAAGATACTGTGCAAACTGCCCAGACGCTGTGAGGAGGATGACATATCAAACCCCACCGTCCTGTTAAGTGCTTTCACTGGAACTGCAGCCTTCAATATATCAGGAACAACACTTCACTCTCTGCTCAAGCTGCCACGGAGCCTAAAACCTCCATTTCAAGGACTTGGTAACAAACTAGATGAAGTCAGATGTGAACTTTTAAATGCTGAGATTCTTATCATCGATGAGATTTCCATGGTGTCAAAGCCTCTTTTTGCATATGTGGATGCGAGACTGAAACAGATCAAAGGCTGTCAGAGACCCTTTGGAGGAATGTCAATCATTGCTGTAGGAGACTTTTATCAGCTGCCACCTGTGCGACAGTCCAAGGCACTCTGTGTGTATGACCCATGTGAGATTGACCTGTGGCAGGAACACTTTCAGATGATCACCTTGACTGAGATCATGCGTCAGAAGGATGATGTTGCCTTTGCAGAGATGTTGAACCGGATCAGAGTGAAAGAAAAGTCACAGCAGTTGTCTGAAGCAGACAGAGGTTTGTTGTCACAGACTGTCACTGAACCAGCACTTTGTCCCACTGGACGTCCTGCACATCTTCCCAACTAACAAGGAAGTCCACAGTCACAATGCGAGAATATTAGCTCTGCTCCATTCTCATGTCACCGTCATTGATGCAGATGATTACAAAAGGGATCCACACAGTGGAAGAATGGCTCGACAAGCTGCACCATGTAAAGGAGGAAAAAATGACTTGCCAGATACAGTACATGTTGCTGAAGGTGCTCGTGTCATGCTCACCAGAAACATAGATGTGTCTCAAGGATTAGTGAATGGTTCGTTCTGTACACTAGTCAGGATAATAACCTCTGAGCAAAGTAATTTTGTACATGTGAAAATGCTTGGGCTAAAGATGGATGATGAAACAGCTGGAAGGAGTCACCGTAATAAAGCACCAGGAGGTCCAGATGATCTTGTGTACATAGAGAGAGCAGAGGAGAAGCTGAAACAGAAAGGTTTTGTACGCAGACAGTTTCCCATCAGACTTGCTTTTGCTTCTACCATCCATAAGGTTCAAGGTATGACGAGGACATCGGCTGTTGTCTCCTTAAAAAACATTTTTGAACCTGGCATGGCTTACGTCGCTATCAGCAGAGTAACCTCTCTCAGTGGACTGCACATGCTGGATATAGATGAGCGTAAAATATCACGGTAACCCAGAAGTCACTGCAGCCTTACAGACCATGAGACAAGTCAGCTTGGACGACATGATGCCTCTTCTCCACTTCAAACAAACGCTGAGCAGAGACGACACGCTGACCGTTGTGCACCACAACACAGAAGGTTTGCCATCTCATGTTAATGACATCAAGAGCCACCATGAACTGTGTCTCGCAGGCGTTTTGTGTCTCACTGAAACTCACCTACAAGGCTCCTTTGTTGCAGACAGTCTCAGTCTTCAGGACTTCAACATGTTTAAGCGTAACAGACACCTGTCCTACACACGTTTTCCAGAAATGGCCAACAGAGGCGGTGGTGGAGTTGCTGTTTATGTGAAGAACTACATTCAAGTCCATGAGATACAGTATGTAAATAATGTAACTGACCTTGAGTTTGTAGCTCTGAAAGTCGAAGCCCGGTGAGTGCACTGATTGCTGCCGTATACAGACCTCCGGACTACAATGTGACCTCCTTCCTGTCGAACCTGCGAAGCCTTTTGGACTCACTGGAGATCATGGACTGCCATCCCATCATTGTGTGTGGTGATTTCAATGAGAATCTCCTGTCTGACGTAAGTAAGCCTATTCTGGAGCTGTTTCTGTCCAGGGGATATGCACAACTCATCACTGCTGCCACCACAGAGAAAAACACACTGCTGGACCTGATCTTTGTTTCTCAGCCACAACGCTGTCTCCATTCTGGTGTCATGAAAACTTATTACAGTTATCACAACCCTGTTTACTGTGTGATGTCCTCCGAGTTTTAGAGATAAAGAAGATTTTGTGGTTAAAGTTCAACTGAGATTTTCAGGTTAAAGTACAACTTTGTTTAAGAAGCAACAGTTTGTTTTAAACACATACCGTGATGATGGATAGGCTAACTGATCTGTTAATAACACTTGGTTTAAATGACTAAAGTATTGGAACATGAAATACTAATCCAGTTGTCTACATTTATCCAGAGTAGGGGTGTCCTCTTGCAGCCAGGCACCTGGCCAGGTTGCCTTAATCTATCTGAGGCTGGGAGGGAGGGTGGAACAGAGGACCCCCTGCTCAAAACATGACATGACTTGTAATGTGCCAAAGAGAAATTGATCTTTGAGAGAATTGAGAGAATTGGACGCCGCTTGACGATTATGTGTCTGTTCTGTTTCTGAAGGTAAGATGAAAATACATCATGATATTTTAAACTACATTGTTGTGATTTTAATGAATTATTCATGTGAAGGATTATGTGATCACAGTGTTTTGAGAATAATGTGAAATGTTTCAGTACTGTAATTTATGTAGATGTAAATTTTGTTTGGTAAAGTAATATTATGGTTCACATGTTTCTCAGGTAACCTTATTGCAATGATCTTAATTTCCAACCTATTCTGGCCTGCGCATTCATCATGGGCGGGTTATAGGGTTTTGGGTTGATGAATGCGCAGGCCCTTTCAGCAGCTGTATACAGTATTGAATACAGTATTGAATACAGTATTGTATACAGCTGCTGACATTTACACAGCACACAAACTTCAGAAAGTATGTTTTCCATCTAGAAAACATACTTTCTGAAGTACCGATATGTACCAGCTGAAACCCCCCACACACACACACACACACACACAGAGTTTCCCATCACACTCTCTGGCAGGGTGGGTGGCCTTTCCAAAGACTATGTAAGTTTACTTTCACAGTTCTGCCATCCTGAGTTTCACCTCCTCCAAGTCCCACTCATCTCAAAGTGGAGGATGAGACTCTGCTACCATTTTCTTTCTCTCTGACACTCTGGACCACCCCATAACAAGCGAGACATCATGTCACAGACAAGATGCTGCAACAGAGACGTGTTCCCCTGCCAGTGTCCGGGTGTCTTTGCAAAAGAGCACAAGGTATTAAATTTAAATTTCAAATGCACCTTTGAAAGTTTTGATTTAATTGTAGGTTACAGAGTTTAACATAGACAGAAGATGATTTTCTGCTCTACCGAGTTGATTGTTGTGCATTATGTAATATTTTCTGTCATAACTTAGTAAGTAAGTTAATTTCTATTTACTTTGTGTTTTCTCTTGTCAGGATGAGCTTCATCCTCCTTCCTCCACATCACCATGTGTGCACTGCATCTGCTTCTGCATGTCACCGCTGGGACGCTGCCCTCACACCAACCACTGACCTGATAACTGGGAGCAGCTGTTTTACAGCCCATGGACATGTCAAAGGTCTAAAACTTACAGAACTTTACATCCTCACACTGTGCTCCACTGACAGGTTTGGCTTGAGCCAACACTGGACAGCATCATGACAGAATAGTAAGGGACCCATGGACCAAATACACCATCCTTTTTGTTTTTGTGACTAATTGATTTATTGATGATGCATTTAATATATTTGCATTTAGTCTTTCATCATGATTTATGTTTTTATTTTATTTTTTATCCTTCCCATTCCCTCTGTCTGTTAATAACAGATACATGATAAAGAAAAGATGGTAAATCATGTCAGGTCAGTTTCCACATGCATCTGACCTGAGTAACCTAGAAGAGAAGACACATTTTATCACTGTATCTACCATCACTGTGGGGTTTCAGCTGGTACAAAACGGTTTTTCACATTTTGCCTTGAGCTAATCCAAACCCCACTCAAAAGCAGTCATTTATGTTAAAATTTCAGACTGAAATCAAATGTCACCCTGTGGTCTTCAAAATGCCCACAGAACACGGCTTGGTTAAACGAGCCTTGTCAAATGGTTTCACTGGGATAAATGTTCCCATGCTGGTCTTTTAAGCTGAAGTCACACGTCAACACCTTGTTTTAGGGAACAATCCTACAAAGTCAAGGATAACCCGGGTTTTGGGTGAGGCTCAGTAGGCTGAATTGACTGTGAGTCTTGATAACTAATGGGTGTATTAGCCTGGTCTAGGCATGGTGTGAAAAGCCTTTAATGGTAGGACTGAACAATATTGGAAACCATTCAAATTGCTTACTTTTTGCTTTTGCACATCCATCAAAAGGGCACTATGTATAGAAACCGTCAAAAGCTCTGTTTTGACAAATCTTTCCCTCTCAATATTAGTGTCTTTTTAGGTGTCCTCGCTCAGTCCTTTACTCGTTACATCCCTTCAATATTTTTCCAAGAATCTTGATCAAAGATCTTCCTCAACCTAAGACAATTTCCCTGTGTGCACCGTGCTCATTGTAAAACCAAAAAAGAAATGAACAGAAGTGGTGAAAGAAGGAAGGGTGTGTACACAGATGTCACTTCCCAAGACTGTTTCTTTTGCACATATAGCACATACTAATGATGGAGACAATATATATTGTTCAGCCCTGCCATTTATATGAAGCACTCATTTGGTTTTGCAAATGGTTATGGTTATCCTTGAGGCACATCTATGTTTCTTGGTTATGGAAACTTTTTGTCAAAGTCTATATTTTATTATATGTTATTTGTTTAAGTTAATTTTATTTTGAGTTTTGTTTTATTGAGTTAAAAGAGTTTCAAGATGCAAGCAATTTCACAACTGAGCTGAGGACCTTTAATTTCGAGTTATGTATCAGCAACATATCAGGCTGGTTTGTTTGCTATAGCGTATGTAACTTTTCCCTCGATGGGGAACTCAGTTCTCCTGTGTCTCCTGTGAGGACACTTGCCAGTTTTAGCCTCCCCTCCTTCAGCACTGTGAGGACCACCTCACAAACTAAACTTCATGGTCTTATTGGATGCCGCATAGCCGGCTTAACTGTCAGTCTGCACTGGGCCCATCACTGCTGGACCACCCAGAGACGTTTCCTACTTCCTGCTAGTCCCAGTCATCTCAAAGCAGAGGACGAGACTCCTGAGAACTCCTGCCACCCTTTTCTCTCTGTCTGAAAGTCTGGACTGGCCCATAAGGACCGAGACATCATGCTGCAAAGACAGAGACACCTTCCCCTGCCTCTGTCCAGGTTTACTAAATAAGGTAAATAAAACTTTTAAATGCCCTTTTAATGTTTTTTCTTTAATTGTATGTTCATTCAAGTATTAGCTCTACATTAATCCAAACATTTTGATGACATTTTTGTTACTCTTGACTTTAGTGTTACAGTTGTAACATTCTCATTTACATCAACCTCATCCTTCAGGTATTCCTCCACTTCGATCCCTCCATTTCACAGCTGAGACAGTCAGGGCTGCATAAAGAGCTTAACATGTCAGAGAAGCTGGACATCACCTTATAAAATCCAAGACATCCTGCTGCTACAGACTAGATGCTGCTACAGAGACGTGTTCCTCTGCCAGTGTCCGGGTTTCTTCACAACAGAGCAAAAGGTATTCGGGCCTCTATTTTGAATTCAAGTTTCCCATGCCTTTAACTGTATGTGCATTCATGTATTCACTTTGCATTAGCCCTGCTGTTGTGATGACACTATTGTTGCTCTTGACTCTCAAGTGTTACAGCTAGGAGTAAAACATTGTAATTTACATCAGCTTTGTCCTTCAGATGTCCACTGTGATCCGTCCACTTCACATCTGAGGCCCAGCGGACTAGAGAGAGAGAGAGCTAAACATGTCAAAGACGCTGGAGATCATGCAGCCTTCCTGTGTGAAGTGGATCTGGACAGAAGATGGTGTCTGCTCTACAGAAGTGGCCGAGGTATTTTTATTAATGTGTATTATGTAACTGCGTATGTTTTGTGTCAGAGTCTTGAGTTCACTTCTGTTAATGTTTCTGTATTCTCAGGTCCAGCTCAATACTCTTACCTCCACAGTTCAGTGGAGCCTGACTACTGTTGGTCTTTTGGCAAGGGATCAGGCGTACTGCTGCAGGGAGACAAAGTGCTGCGGATCAGTCCGTCAGTCATCAGTGACAGCATCAAGCTCCTCCCTAAACCACTTGTAAAGGTAATCATTTATTTTACCCTCTTTGACCAACAAACTAACATGGGCACTGCTGGCACTACTGTTTGTGTATTTACATTAATGATGAATAAAGTTTCTCACTGTTCTTTCTTTATAAGGCCTCTGCTCCTCCCCCTTCTGCATGTCACTCCTGGGATGCTGCCATCACACCAAACACTGACCTGACAACTGGAAGCAGCTGTTTTATAGACAATGGACATCTCAAAGGCCATAATGTTACAGAACTTTACATCTTCACACCATTGACAGTTTTGGACTTTTTGCAACATTGGGCTGATTCAACAAACAGAACCATGACAGCCAAAGACCCGTGGAGAAAACACATGATCTCTAGCTTGCATGATTCATTCTATGTATTTTATTTTTTTCTTCATGTCATCCTTCCCATTTGCTTTTTATATGATTTTAATTCAAGAGATAAATGACACAGATATAGGGAGACAACAGTTGTTAAATGCATCTGATCTGAGTAACGTGGAAGAGAGGACAGATTTTCTTTTTTGTAATTATTAGTGTGGGGTTTCAGCTGGTAAACTAAAGGTTTTTCACATTTGTATACTCAGTTTTTGGTATCTTTTATGGTTTTTAAAATATTCAGGTTTAAAATCCTCTTCAACTTTCAAAGCTAACTAATTCTGCATACTTTGTGCTAGAAAAACCATTCAAATATTAAAGTATTCAGCTCTTTAAGGACAGTTAGGCTTGTATACAACTTTTGCTATCTTTTATGGTTTTTAAAATATTCAGGTTTAAAATATTCAATTTCCAGCTTTTTTCTGCCAGGTTTATTAATTGTTTCTGTGTTTCAGCTTCTTTGAGCATTTCAATTAAGCTATTTTTTATTTTTTTGCAGTATTTAGCACCTTTTTAAACTACATTTCAGCTCCTTCAAGTATTTGAATTAAACTCTTGAGTTTTCTACAATTTTGTGGATCTTTTTTTGCATTTCAGCATATTAATGCATTTGAATTAAGCTTTTTTTGCTTTTTCGCAGTTGTTTCTTCAATTCAGCTTCTTTGGCAACCTTTTGTGCATTTTCAGCTACCTTATGCATTTCAGTTCAGCATTTCCAGCATTCACACGCATGTTCCGCAGGAAATGCAATTTTTCTAGTTCTTTTTATTCTTCTTCCGTACGTTTTTTGGCCTCTAACTACTTCTGCATACTTTGTGCTAGAAAAACCATTCAACTATTAAAATGTTCAGCTCTTTAAGGACATGTTGGCTATTAAGTAACTTTTTTGTATCTTTTAAATTGTTTAAAATATTCAGGTTTTTTCAAATATTTTCTGCCATTCAAATGAATTGAAAAATCTTCAAATCCTCGTTCAGCTTCTTCAACTTTCAAAGCTCACTACTTCTGCATACTTTCAGCTACATTCATCATTCCACCTTTAAAATATAGATAAATCTTTCAGCTATTAAACTTGTATTCAGCTTTTTGATATCTTCTACAGTTTTTTCACAGCAGCTGTTTAAGTGACATGAAAATTTCTGGTGATTTCAGACTTTATAATGGGAGCGAATGGGACGGAATGTTCGGGGCCAGAGTGAGAGGACCAACTGACACAGTGGGAATTCACTTCACAATAGTCTCAAAAGTTTGTCTTCAACTCGCTGTATCTCCCACAATTTTCACTCTACATACGTGATTTTTTCAGAGGTTGTAGAAAAACTTGTTGTGCCGCTCATGTGCGACTTTGAAAGCAATCGGGCTTACGGAACTCGCACAGTCAGCTTGGAAGTGGGAGCATGGTCGACCAACTGCCGCATAGACTCCAATAGAAAATCAGACCTGAAGATTCGGTGGGAAGGTAGAAAGTCGGTCGTTTTTACATCGCTGCCGTGGCCACAGTTTTCGCGACTAGAAACACGAAACTCGCACAGGATCTTCAGGCGGATCTTGTGTCTCTCACGGTACGCTTTCTTCGGCGATCGCGAAGTTACGGTCTGTTCGGTAGGAGCCGGAGAAGCAGAGCAGCGCTTCAGGTCTGAACCCAGTGAGATCAGCTGTTTGAGGCTGTCAAAGTCAGACAGCTGTTAGTATCGCCATGGCAACCCTGGACTCTTGGCACACAGCTGATTGAGAATGATGTAATGAGTGCATTTTTTAAGTGCTAACTACTTCTGCATACTTTGTGCTAGAACAACCATTCAACTATTAAAATGTTAAGCTCTTTGAGGACATTTAGGCTTGTATACAACTTTTGGTATCTTTCATGGTTTTAAAATATTCAGGTTTAAAATCCTCTTCAACTTTCAAAGCTAACTAATTCTATGCGTACTTTGTGCTAGAACAACCATTCAAATATTAAAATGTTCAGCTCTTTGAGGACATTCAGGCTTGTATACAACTTTTGGTATCTTTCATGGTTTTTAAAATATTCAGGTTTAAAATCCTCTTCAACTTTCAAAGCTAACTAATTCTGCGTACTTTGTGCTAGAACAACCATTCAAATATTAAAATGTTCAGCTCTTTAAGGACATTTAGGCTTGTATACAACTTTTGGTATCTTTCATGGTTTTAAAACATTCAGGTTTAAAATCCACTTCAACTTTCAAAGCTTACTACTTCTGCATACTTTGTGCTAGAACAACCATTCAAATATTAAAATGTTCAGCTCTTTGATGACATTTAGGCTTGTATACAACCTTTTGGTATCTTTCATGGTTTTTAAAATATTCAGGTTTAAAATCCTCTTCAACTTTCAAAGCTTACTACTTCTGCATACTTTGTGCTAGAACAACCATTCAAATATTAAAATGTTCAGCTCTTTGATGACATTTAGGCTTGTATACAACCTTTTGCTATCTTATGGTTTTTAAAATATTCAGGTTTAAAATCCTCTTCAACTTTCAAAGCTTACTACTTCTGCATGCTTTGTGCTAGAAAAACCATTCAAATATTAAAATGTTCAGCTCTTTAAGGACATTTAGGCTTGTATACAACTTTTGGTATCTTTCATGGTTTTAAAATATTCAGGCTTAAAATCCTCTTCAACTTTCAAAGCTTACTACTTCTGCATGCTTTGTGCTAGAAAAACCATTCAAATATTAAAATGTTCAGCTCTTTAAGGACATTTAGGCTTGTATACAACTTTTGGTATCTTTCATGGTTTTTAAAATATTCAGGCTTAAAATCCTCTTCAACTTTCAAAGCTTACTACTTCTGCATGCTTTGTGCTAGAAAACCATTCAAATATTAAAATGTTCAGCTCTTTTAAGGACATTTAGGCTTGTATACAACTTGTTGCTATCTTATGGTTTTTAAAGTATTCAGGTTTAAAATCCTCTTCAACTTTCAAAGCTTACTACTTTTGCATGCTTTGTGCTACATAAACCATTCAAATATTAAAATGTTCAGCTCTTTGAGGACATTTAGGCTTGTATACAACCTTTTGCTATCTCATGGTTTTTAAAATATTCAGGTTTAAAATCCTCTTCAACTTTCAAAGCTTACTACTTCTGCATGCTTTGTGCTAGAAAAACCATTCAAATATTAAAATGTTCAGCTCTTTAAGGACATTTAGGCTTGTATACAACTTTTGGTATCTTTCATGGTTTTTAAAATATTCAGGCTTAAAATCCTCTTCAACTTTCAAAGCTTACTACTTCTGCATGCTTTGTGCTAGAAAAACCATTCAAATATTAAAATGTTCAGCTCTTTAAGGACATTTAGGCTTGTATACAACTTTTGGTATCTTTCATGGTTTTAAAATATTCAGGCTTAAAATCCTCTTCAACTTTCAAAGCTTACTACTTCTGCATGCTTTGTGCTAGAAAAACCATTCAAATATTAAAATGTTCAGCTCTTTAAGGACATTTAGGCTTGTATACAACTTGTTGCTATCTTATGGTTTTTAAAGTATTCAGGTTTAAAATCCTCTTCAACTTTCAAAGCTTACTACTTTTGCATGCTTTGTGCTACATAAACCATTCAAATATTAAAATGTTCAGCTCTTTGAGGACATTTAGGCTTGTATACAACTTTTTGCTATCTCATGGTTTTTAAAATATTCAGGTTTAAAATCCTCTTCAACTTTCAAAGCTAACTACTTCTGCATACTCTGTGCTAGAACAACCATTCAACTATTAAAATGTTCAGCTCTTTAACGACATTTAGGCTTGTATACAACTTTTGGTATCTTCTATGGTTTTTAAAATATTCAGGTTTAAAATCCTCTTCAACTTTCAAAGCTTACTACTTCTGCATGCTTTGTGCTAGAAAAACCATTCAAATATTAAAATGTTCAGCTCTTTAACGACATTTAGGCTTGTATACAACTTTTGGTATCTTTTATGGTTTTTAAAATATTCAGGCTTAAAATCCTCTTCAACTTTCAAAGCTTACTACTTCTGCATGCTTTGTGCTAGAAAAACCATTCAAATATTAAAATGTTCAGCTCTTTAAGGACATTTAGGCTTGTATACAACTTGTTGCTATCTTATGGTTTTAAAGTATTCAGGTTTAAAATCCTCTTCAACTTTCAAAGCTTACTACTTTTGCATGCTTTGTGCTACATAAACCATTCAAATATTAAAATGTTCAGCTCTTTGAGGACATTTAGGCTTGTATACAACTTTTTGCTATCTCATGGTTTTTAAAATATTCAGGTTTAAAATCCTCTTCAACTTTCAAAGCTAACTACTTCTGCATACTCTGTGCTAGAACAACCATTCAACTATTAAAATGTTCAGCTCTTTAACGACATTTAGGCTTGTATACAACTTTTGGTATCTTCTATGGTTTTTAAAATATTCAGGTTTAAAATCCTCTTCAACTTTCAAAGCTTACTACTTCTGCATGCTTTGTGCTAGAAAAACCATTCAAATATTAAAATGTTCAGCTCTTTAACGACATTTAGGCTTGTATACAACTTTTGGTATCTTTTATGGTTTTTAAAATATTCAGGTTTAAAATATTCAATTTGCAGCTTTTTTTTGCATTTTCTGCCATGTTTTCATTTGTTTGTGCAGTTCAGCTTCTTTGAGCAATTTTTTTTTGCAGTATTAGCACCTTTTTAAAATATGTTTCAGCTCCTTCAAGTATTTGAATTAAGCTCTTTTGCATTTTTGCAGTTGTTTCTCCATTTCAGCTGCTTTAGCAATGTTTTGGACCTTTTTTTGCAATTCAGCTTCTGCATGCATTTCAGTTCAGCATTTCCAGCATTCACACGCATGTTCCGCAGGAAATGCAATTTTTCTAGTTAGTGTGAATGCTGGAAGCATTCACACTCTTGAAATCCAAATCTTTATTATTCTGTTTCTTCTTCCGTTACGTTTTTGGCCTTCAAAAACTTCTGCATACTTTGTGCTACAAAAACCATTCAACTATCAAAATGTTCAGCTTTTTAAGGACATGATGGCTATTACATATCTTTTTTATACCTTTTATACTTTTTACACTATTAAGCTTTTTATGCAATTTTTTTACAATGTAAGTCAATGGAGAATTCTTCAAATCCTGCTTTATGCTCCTTCTGCTTTCAAAGCCAACTACTTCTGCATACTTTAAGCTATTTCTGTCATTTCAACTTTAAAATATTTACAAATCTTTAAGCTATTAAACTTGTATACAACTTTTTGCTATCCTTTATACTTTTTTCACAATCTCTACTCAAGTCTCATGCTGTTTTTCAAGCCGATTCGGAGATTATAATGGGAGCGGATGGGACGGAATGTTGAGAGCCAGAGCACGTGATGTCATCGGCAGAGTGGAGCCAGCTTGACAACTAATTATGAAAAAGAATTTTGAAATCGCTGGCCTGGCCACAATTTTAACTCTTCGGCCATGAAATTATACTAGAAACGTGGGTATTTTTGTTGCGGTTCCTCACGTGTGTTTAGTAAATCCCTCGGACTTATAGTTTTTTCTCTGTGTCCTTCCAAAGGACAAGAGTGACCGAAAATCCTCCATTGACAGCAATTATAAATCCAGCTGAAATTTAGTCACCGGATCATTATGAACCAGTTTTTCAACTCGCCAAATGGGTCCCTTTTTTCAACTCTATCCACACAAAAAATATATCACATCGTTCGCAAAGGCCTTCTCGAGCTCACGGTCAGGTCATTTCGCCGATACGACCTACAGTTTTGTCTCTAGGGAGGTTTGTTCGAGGCCAAGTATTGACAGATTTTCCAATTTGTCTGTATAGGATAACTGACAAAGATCAAAGGCAGACACACACGCATACGCATTCTCTCTCTATCTCACGCACACACACAAACTTGGTCCTGTATTCTGATTGGTGGACAGACATTGAGCTATTTTCTGAATGAAATTCAGTGTACTGCATGCAGAGTACTGCCTCTGCTCTAATACTACAGTGTACTACTACTACTGGTAGTACTACTGACACACACAGAGGTACACTAACAGACATAGACACATACACAAATGCACACACACTTGTCTTCATTGGGAACAGTTGGGTCTCTGTGTCTTACAGTCTTATTGTCCACCTCTCTCTTTGTCTCAAGGTCTGCCTCACAGTCTTTATTGTCCACCTGTCTCTCTTTCTCACAGTCTTTCTCACATCCTTATTGTCCACCTGTCTCTCTTTCTCACAGTCTGTCTCACATCCTTATTGTCCACCTGTCTCTCTTTCTCACAGTCTGTCTCACAGTCTGTCTCACCGTCTTCTTTGTCCACCTGTCTCTCTTTCTCACAGTCTGTCTCAGTCTTTTTTGTCCACCTGTCTCTCTTTCTCACAGTCTGTCTCACAGTCTTATTGTCCACCTGTCTCTCTTTCTCACAGTCTGTCTCACAGTCTTATTGTCCACCTGTCTCTCTTTCTCACATTCTGTCTCACAGTCTTATTGTACACGTGTCTCTCTGTCTCAAAACCATTCAACTATTCAAATGTTGAGCTCTTTGAGGACATTTAGGCTTGTATACAACTTTTGGTATCTTTTATGGTTTTTAAAATATTCAGATTTAAAATTCTCTTCAACTGTCAAAGCTAACTACTCCTGCATACTTTGTGCTAGAAAAACCATTCAACTATTAAAATGTTCAGCTCTTTAAGGACAGTTAGGCTTGTATAAAACTTTTGGTATCTTTCATGGTTTTTAAAAAATTCAGGTTTAAAATCCACTTCAACTTTCAAAGCTAACTACTCCTGCATACTTTGTGCTAGAACAACCATTCAACTATTAAAATGTTCAGCTCTTTAAGGACATTTAGGCTTGTATACAACTTTTGGTATCTTTCATGGTTTTTAAAATATTCAGGTTTAAAATCGTCTTCAACTTTCAAAGCTAACTAATTCTGCATACTTTGTGCTAGAACAACCATTCAACTATTAAAATGTTAAGCTCTTTAAGGACAGTTAGGCTTGTATACAACTTTTGGTATCTTTCATGGTTTTTAAAATATTCAGGTTAAAAATCCTCTTCAACTTTCAAAGCTAACTAATTCTGCATACTTTGTGCTAGAACAACCATTCAACTATTAAAACGTTCAGCTCTTTGAGGACATTTAGGCTTGTATACAACTTTTTGCTATCTTATGGTTTTTAAAATATTCAGGTTTAAAATCCTCTTCAACTGTCAAAGCTAACTACTTCTGCATACTTTGTGCTAGAACAACCATTCAACTATTAAAACGTTCAGCTCTTTGAGGACATTTAGGCTTGTATACAGTTTTTGGTATCTTTTATGGTTTTTAAAATATTTAGGTTTAAAATATTCAATTTCCAGCTTTTTTTGTATTTTCTGACATGTTTTTCAATTGTTTGTGCAGTTCAGCTTCTTTGAGCATTTCAATTAAGCTCTTTTATTTTTTTTGCAGTATTTAGCACCTTTTTAAAATACATTTCAGCTCCTTCAAGTATTTGAATTTAGCTCTTTTGCATTTTTGCAGTTGTTTCTCCATTTCAGCTGCTTTAGCAATGTTTTGGACCTTTTTTTGCAATTCAGCTACTTTATGCAGTTCAGTTGAGCATTTCCAGCATTCACACGCATGTTCCGCAGGAAATGCAATTTTTCTAGTTAGTGTGAATGCTGGAAGCATTCACACTCTTGAAATCCAAATCTTTATTATTCTGTTTCTTCTTCCGTACGTTTTTTGGCCTTCAAAAACTTCTGCATACTTTGTGCTACAAAAACCATTCAACTATCAAAATGTTCAGCTTTTTAAGGACATGATGGCTATTACATATCTTTTTTATACCTTTTATACTTTTACACTATTAAGCTTTTTATGCAATTTTTTTTACAATGTAAGTCAATGGAGAATTCTTCAAATCCTGCTTTATGCTCCTTCTGCTTTCAAAGCCAACTACTTCTGCATACTTTAAGCTATTTCTGTCATTTCAACTGTAAAATATTTCACAAATCTTTAAGCTATTAAACTTGTATACAACTTTTGCTATCCTTTATACTTTTTTCACAATCTCTACTCAAGTCTCATGCTGATTTTCAAGCCGATTCGGAGATTATAATGGGAGCGGATGAGACGGAATGTTGGCAGCCAGAGCACGTGATGTCATCGGCAGAGTGGAGCCAGCTTGAAAACTAATCATGAAAAGAATTTTGAAATCGCTGGCCTGGCCACAATTTTAACTCTTCGGCCATGAAATTATACTAGAAACGTGGGTATTTTTGTTGTGGTTCCTCACGTGTGTTTAGTAAATCCCTCGGACTTATAGTTTTTTCTCTGTGTCCTTCCAAAGGACAAGAGTGACCGAAAATCCTCCATTGACAGCAATTATAAATCCAGCTGAAATTTAGTCACCGGATCATTATGAACCAGTTTTCAACTTCGCCAAATGGGTCCCTTTTTTCAACTCTATCCACACAAAAATATATCACATCGTTCGCGAAAGGCCTTCTACGCTCACGGTCAGGTCATTTCACCGATACTGACCTACAGTTTTGTCTCTAGGGAGGTTTGTTCGAGGCCAAGTATTGACAGATTTTCCAATTTGTCTGTATAGGATAACTGACAAAGATCAAAGGCAGACACACACGCACACGCATTCTCTCTATCTCACGCACACACACAAACTTGGTCCTGTATTCTGATTGGTGGACAGACATTGAGCTATTTCCTGAATGAAATTCAGTGTACTGCATGCAGAGTACTGCCTCTGCTCTAATACTACAGTGTACTACTACTACTGGTAGTACTACTGACACACACAGAGGTACACAAACAGACACAGACACATACACAAATGCACACACACTTCTCTTCATTGGGAACAGTTGGGTCTCTGTGTCTTACAGTCTTATTGTCCACCTCTCTCTTTGTCTCACGATCTGTCTCACAGTGTTATTGTCCAACTGTGTCTCTTTCTCACAGTCTGTCTCACATCCTTATTGTCCACCTGTCTCTCTTTCTCACAGTCTGTCTCACCGTCTTCTTTGTCCGCCTGTCTCTCTTTCTCACAGTCTTTCTCACAGTCTTTATTGTCCACCTGTCTCTCTTTCTCACAGTCTTATTGTCCACCTGTCTCTCTTTCTCACAGTCTGTCTCACATCCTTATTGTCCACCTGTCTCTCTTTCTCACAGTCTGTCTCACATCCTTATTGTCCACCTGTCTCTCTTTCTCACAGTCTTATTGTCCACCTGTCTCTCTTTCTCACAGTCTTATTGTCCACCTGTCTCTCTTTCTAACAGTCTGTCTCACAGTCTTTATTGTCCACCTGTCTCTCTTTCTCACAGTCTTATTGTCCACCTGTCTCTCTTTCTCACAGTCTTATTGTCCACCTGTCTCTCTTTCTAACAGTCTGTCTCACAGTCTTTATTGTCCACCTGTCTCTCTTTCTCACAGTCTTATTGTCCACCTGTCTCTCTTCTCACAGTCTTATTGTCCACCTGTCTCTCTTTCTAACAGTCTGTCTCACAGTCTTTATTGTCCACCTGTCTCTCTTTCTCACAGTCTTATTGTCCACCTGTCTCTCTTTCTCACAGTCTAATTGTCCACCTGTCTCTCTTTCTCACAGTCTGTCTCACCGTCTTCTTTGTCCATGCCGTCTCTTTCTCACAGTCTTTCTCACGTCCTTATTGTCCACCTGTCTCTCTTTCTCACAGTCTGTCTCACAGTCTGTCTCACCGTCTTCTTTGTCCGCCTGTCTCTCTTTCTCACAGTCTTTCTCACAGTCTTTATTGTCCACCTGTCTCTCTTTCTCACAGTCTTATTGTCCACCTGTCTCTCTTTCTCACAGTCTTTCTCACAGTCTTTAATTGTCCACCTGTCTCTCTTTCTCACAGTCTGTCTCAGTCTGTCTCACCGTCTTCTTTGTCCGCCTGTCTCTCTTTCTCACAGTCTTTCTCACAGTCTTTATTGTCCACCTGTCTCTCTTTCTCACAGTCTTATTGTCAACCTGTCTCTCTTTCTCACAGTCTTATTGTCCACCTGTCTCTCTTTCTAACAGTCTGTCTCACAGTCTTTATTGTCCACCTGTCTCTCTTTCTCACAGTCTTATTGTCCACCTGTCTCTCTTTCTCACAGTCTTATTGTCCACCTGTCTCTCTTTCTAACAGTCTGTCTCACATCCTTATTGTCCACCTGTCTCTCTTTCTCACAGTCTGTCTCACAGTCTGTCTCACCGTCTTCTTTGTCCGCTGTCTCTCTTTCTCACAGACTGTCTCACGTCCTTATTTTCCACCTGTCTCTCTTTCTCACAGTCTTTCTCACAGTCTTTATTGTCCACCTGTCTCTCTTTCTCACAGTCTTATTGTCCACCTGTCTCTCTTTCTAACAGTCTGTCTCACAGTCTTTATTGTCCACCTGTCTCTCTTTCTCACAGTCTCATTGTCCATCTGTCTCTCTTTCTCACAGTCTTATTGTCCACCTGTCTCTCTTTCTAACAGTCTGTCTCACATCCTTATTGTCCACCTGTCTCTCTTTCTCACAGTCTGTCTCACAGTCTGTCTCACCGTCTTCTTTGTCCGGCTGTCTCTCTTCTCACAGACTGTCTCACGTCCTTATTTTCCACCTGTCTCTCTTTCTCACAGTCTTTCTCACAGTCTTTATTGTCCACCTGTCTCTCTTTCTCACAGTCTTATTGTCCACCTGTCTCTCTTTCTCACAGTCTGTCTCACAGTCTTTATTGTCCACCTGTCTCTCTTTCTCACAGTCTTATTTTCCACCTGTCTCTCTTTCTCACAGTCTTTCTCACAGTCTTTATTGTCCACCTGTCTCTCTTTCTCACAGTCTTATTGTCCACCTGTCTCTCTTTCTAACAGTCTGTCTCACAGTCTTTATTGTCCACCTGTCTCTCTTTCTCACAGTCTTATTGTCCATCTGTCTCTCTTTCTCACAGTCTCATTGTCCACCTGTCTCTCTTTCTAACAGTCTGTCTCACATCCTTATTGTCCACCTGTCTCTCTTTCTCACAGTCTGTCTCACAGTCTGTCTCACCGTCTTCTTTGTCCGGCTGTCTCTCTTTCTCACAGACTGTCTCACGTCCTTATTTTCCACCTGTCTCTCTTTCTCAGTCTTTCTCACAGTCTTTATTGTCCACCTGTCTCTCTTTCTCACAGTCTTATTGTCCACCTGTCTCTCTTTCTAACAGTCTGTCTCACAGTCTTTATTGTCCACCTGTCTCTCTTTCTCACAGTCTTATTGTCCACCTGTCTCTCTTTCTCACAGTCTTATTGTCCACCTGTCTCTCTTTCTAACAGTCTGTCTCACATCCTTATTGTCCACCTGTCTCTCTTTCTCACAGTCTGTCTCACAGTCTGTCTCACCGTCTTCTTTGTCCGGCTGTCTCTCTTTCTCACAGACTGTCTCACGCCCTTATTTTCCACCTGTCTCTCTTTCTCACAGTCTGTCTCACATCCTTATTGTCCACCTGTCTCTCTGTCTCACAGTCTGTCTCGTAGTGTTTTTTGTCCACCTGTCTCTGTGCATTTGAATGAAGCTTTTTTCTGCTATGTTTTTCAATTGTTTGTGCAGTTCAGCTTTTTTGAGCATTTCAATTAAGCTATTTTTTTTTTTTTTTGCAGTATTTAGGACCTTTTTAAAATACATTTCAGGTCTTTAAAGTATTTGAACTAAACTCTTGTGAGTTTTCTACAATTTTTTGGATCTTTTTTGCATTTCAGCTCCTTAATGCATTTGAATTAAGCTTTTTTGGATTTTTGCTGTGTTTTGCAGTTGTTTCTTCAATTCAGCTTCTTTGGCAATGTTTTGCAACCTTTTGCGCATTTCAGCTAATTTATGCATTTCAGTTAAGCATTTCCAGCATTCACACGCATGTTCCGCAGGAAATGCAATTTTTCTAGTTCTTTTTATTCTTCTTCCGTACGTTTTTTGGCCTCTAACTACTTCTGCAAATTTTGTGCTAGAAAAACCATTCAACTATTAAAATGTTCAGCTCTTTAAGGACATGTTGGCTATTAAGTAACTTTTTTGTATCTTTTAAATTGTTTAAAATATTCAGGTTTTTTCAAATATTTTCTGCCATTCAAATGAATTGAAAATCTTCAAATCCTCGTTCAGCTTCTTCAACTTTCAAAGCTCACTACTTCTGCATACTTTCAGCTACATTCATCATTCCACCTTTAAAATATAGATAAATCTTTCAGCTATTAAACTTGTATTCAGCTTTTTGATATCTTCTTCAGTTTTTTCACAGCAGCTGTTTAAGTGACATGAAAATTTCTGGTGATTTCAGACTTTATAATGGGAGCTGAATGGGACCGGAATGTTGGCAGCTAGAGTGAGAGGACCAACTGACACAGTGGGAATTCACTTCACAAAAGTCTCAAAAGTTTGTCCTCAACTCGCTGTATCTCCCACAATTTTCACTCTACACGCGTGATTTTTTCAGAGGTTGTAGAAAACTTGTTGTGCCGCTCATGTGCGACTTTGAAAGCAATCGGGCTTACGGAATTCGCGACACTCAGCTTGGAAGTGGGAGCATGGTCGACCAACTGCCGCATAGACTCCAATAGAAAATCAGACCTGAAGATTCGGTGGGAAGGTAGAAAGTCGCTGCGTTTTACATCGCTGCCGTGGCCACAGTTTTCGCGACTACAAACACGAAACTCACACAGGATCTTCAGGCGGATCTTGTGTCTCTCACGGTACGTTTTCTTCGGCGATGCGAAGTTACGGTCTGTTCGGTAGGAGCCGGAGAAGCAGAGCAGCTTCAGGTCTGAACCCAGTGAGATCAGCTGTTTGAGGCTGTCAAAGTCAGACAGCTGTTAGTATCGCCATGGCAACCCTGGACTCTTGGCACACAGCTGATTGAGAATGATGTAATGAGTGCATTTTTTTAAGTGCTAACTACTTCTGCATACTTTGTGCTAGAACAACCATTCAACTATTAAAATGTTAAGCTCTTTGAGGACATTTAGGCTTGTATACAACTTTTGGTATCTTTCATGGTTTTAAAATATTCAGGTTTAAAATCCTCTTCAACTTTCAAAGCTAACTAATTCTGCATGCACTTTGTGCTAGAACAACCATTCAAATATTAAAATGTTCAGCTCTTTAAGGACATTTAGGCTTGTATACAACTTTTGGTATCTTTCATGGTTTTTAAAACATTCAGGTTTAAAATCCTCTTCAACTTTCAAAGCTTACTACTTCTGCATACTTTGTGCTAGAACAACCATTCAAATATTAAAATGTTCAGCTCTTTAACGACATTTAGGCTTGTATACAACTTTTGGTATCTTTCATGGTTTTTAAAATATTCAGGTTTAAAATCCTCTTCAACTTTCAAAGCTTACTACTTCTGCATACTTTGTGCTAGAACAACCATTCAAATATTAAAATGTTCAGCTCTTTGATGACATTTAGGCTTGTATACAACTTTTGGTATCTTTCGTGGTTTTTAAAATATTCAGGTTTAAAATCCTCTTCAACTTTCAAAGCTTACTACTTCTGCATACTTTGTGCTAGAACAACCATTCAACTATTAAAATGTTAAGCTCTTTGAGGACATTTAGGCTTGTATACAACTTTTGGTATCTTTCATGGTTTTTAAAATATTCAGGTTTAAAATCCTCTTCAACTTTCAAAGCTAACTAATTCTGCGTACTTTGTGCTAGAAAAACCATTCAACTATTAAAATGTTCGGCTCTTTGAGGACAGTTACGCTTGTATACAGTTTTTGGTATCTTTTATGGTTTTAAAATATTCAGGTTTAAAATCCTCTTCAACTTTCAAAGCTTACTACTTCTGCATGCTTTGTGCTAGAAAACCATTCAAATATTAAAATGTTCAGCTATTTGAGGACATTCAGGCTTGTATACAACTTTTGGTATCTTTCATGGTTTTAAAATATTCAGGTTTAAAATATTCAATTTCCAGCTTTTTTTGTATTTTCTGCCATTTTTTTCATTTGTTTGGGCAGTTCAGCTTCTTTGAGCATTTTTTTGCAGTATATAGCACCTTTTAAAATACATTTCTGCTCCTTCAAGTATTTGAATTTAGCTCTTTTGCATTTTTGCAGTTGTTTCTCCATTTCAGCTGCTTTAGCAATGTTTTGCAACCTTTTGTGAATTTCAGCTAATTCATGCATTTCAGTTCAGCATTTCCAGCATTCACACGCATGTTCCGCAGGGAAATGCAAATTTTCTAGTTATTCTTTTTATTCTTCTTCCGTGACGCTTTTTGAGCCTGCTAACTACTTCTGCAAACTTTGTGCTAGAAAACCATTCAACTATTAAAATGTTCAGCTCTTTAAGGACATTTCTGCTATTCAAGTAACTTTTTTGTATCTTTTAAATTGTTTAAAATATTCAGGTTTTTTCAAATATTTTCTGCCATTCAAATGAATTGAAAAAATCTTCAAATCCTCGTTCAGCTTCTTCAACTTTCAAAGCTCACTACTTCTGCATACTTTCAGCTACATTCATCATTCCACCTTTAAAATATAGATAAATCTTTCAGCTATTAAACTTGTATTCAGCTTTTTGATATCTTCTTCAGTTTTTTCACAGCAGCTGTTTAAGTGACATGAAAATTTCTGGTGATTTCAGACTTTATAATGGGAGCTGAATGGGACGGAATGTTGGCAGCTAGAGTGAGAGGACCAACTGACACAGTGGGAATTCACTTCACAATAGTCTCAAAAGTTTGTCTTCAACTCGCTGTATCTCCCACAATTTTCACTCTACACGCGTGATTTTTTCAGAAGTCGTAGAAAAAACTTGTTGTGCCGCTCATGTGCGACTTTGAAAGCAATCGGACTTACGGAACTTCGCACACTCAGCTTGGAAGTGGGAGCATGGTCGACCAACTGCCGCATAGACTCCAATAGAAAATCAGACCTGAAGATTCGGTGGGAAGGTAGAAAGTCGGTCGTTTTTACATCGCTGCCGTGGCCACAGTTTTCGCACTACAAACACGAAACTCGCACAGGATCTTCAGGCGGATCTTGTGTCTCTCACGGCACGCTTTTCTTCGGCGATGCGAGTTACGGTCTGTTCGGTAGGAGCCGGAGAAGCAGAGCAGCGCTTCAGGTCTGATCCCAGTGAAATCAGCTGTTTGAGCCTTTCTAAGTCTGACTGCTGTTAGTATCGCCATGGCAACCCTGGACTCTAGGCACACAGCTGATTGAGAATGATGTAATGAGTGCATTTTTTTAAGTGCTAACTACTTTTGCATAGCTTTGTGCTAGAAAAACCATTCAACTATTAAAATGTTCAGCTCTTTGAGGACAGTTAGGCTTGTATACAACGTTTTGCTATCTCCTGGTTTTAAAATATTCAGGTTTAAAATCCTCTTCAACTTTCAAAGCTAACTATTTCTGCATACTTTGTGCTAGAACAACCATTCAAATATTAAAATGTTCGGCTTTTTGAGGACAGTTACGCTTGTATACAGTTTTTGGTATCTTTTATGGTTTTTAAAATATTCAGGTTTAAAATCCTCTTCAACTTTCAAAGCTAACTAATTCTGCATACTTTGTGCCAGAACAACCATTCAACTATTAAAATGTTCAGCTCTTTAAGGACAGTTAGGCTTGTATACAGTTTTTGGTATCTTTTATGGTTTTTAAAATATTCAGGTTTAAAATCCTCTTCAACTTTCAAAGCTAACTATTTCTGCATACTTTGTGCTAGAACAACCATTCAAATATTAAAATGTTCGGCTCTTTGAGGACAGTTACGCTTGTATACAGTTTTTGGTATCTTTTATGGTTTTTAAAATATTCAGGTTTAAAATCCTCTTCAACTTTCAAAGCTAACTAATTCTGCATACTTTGTGCCAGAACAACCATTCAACTATTAAAATGTTCAGCTCTTTAAGGACATTCAGGCTTGTATACAACTTTTTGCTATCTTATGGTTTTTAAAGTATTCAGGTTTAAAATCCTCTTCAACTTTCAAAGCTTACTACTTCTGCATGCTTTGTGCTAGAAAACCATTCAAATATTAAAATGTTCAGCTCTTTGAGGACATTCAGGCTTGTATACAACTTTTGGTATCTTTCGTGGTTTTTAAAATATTCAGGTTTAAAATCCTCTTCAAATTTCAAAGCTTACTACTTCTGCATACTTTGTGCTAGAACAACCATTCAGCTATTAAAATGTTCAGCTCTTTTAAGGACAGTTAGGCTTGTATACAACTTTTGGTATCTTTCATGGTTTTAAAATATTCAGGTTTAAGTATTCAGGTTTAAAATCCTCTTCAACTTTCAAAGCTAACTAATTCTGCATACTTTGTGCTAGAACAACCATTCAACTATTAAAATGTTCAGCTCTTTGAGGACATTTAGGCTTGTATACAACTTTTGGTATCTTTATGGTTTTAAAGTATTCAGGTTTAAAATATTCAATTTCCAGCTTTTTTTGCATTTTCTGCCATTTTTTCATTTGTTTGTGGCAGTTCAGCTTCTTTGAGCATTTTTTGCAGTATATAGCACCTTTTAAAATACGTTTCAGCTCCTTCAAGTATTTGAATTAAGCTCTTTTGCATTTTTGCAGTTGTTTCTCCATTTCAGCTGCTTTAGCAATGTTTTGGACCTTTTTTTGCAATTCAGCTTCTGCATGCATTTCAGTTCAGCATTTCCAGCATTCACACGCATGTTCCGCAGGAAATGCAATTTTTCTAGTTAGTGTGAATGCTGGAAGCATTCACACTCTTGAAATCCAAATCTTTATTATTCTGTTCTTCTTCCGCACGCTTTTGACCTTCAACTTCTGCATACTTTGTGCTACAAAACCATTCAACTATCAAAATGTTCAGCTTTTAAGGACATTGATGGCTATTATATAACTTTTTTATACCTTTTATACTTTTTACACTATTAAGCTTTTTATGCAATTTTTCTCCATTGTAAGTCAATGGAGAATTCTTCAAATCCTCGCTTTATGCTCCTTCAACTTTCAAATGCTACTACTTCTGCATACTTTCAGCTATATTCTGTCATTTCAACTTTAAAATATTTACAAATCTTTAAGCTATTAAACTTGTATTCAACTTTTTGCTATCCTTTATACATTTTTTTCACAATCTCTACTCAAGTCTCATGCTGTTTTTCAAGCCGTTTCGGAGATTATAATGGGAGCGGATGAGACGGAATGTTGAGAGCTAGAGCACGTGATGTCATCGCCAGAGTGGAGCCAGCTTGAAAACTAATCATGAAAAATAATTTTGAAATCGCTGGCCTGGCCACAATTTTAACTCTTCGGCCATGAAATTATACTAGAAACGTGGGTATTTTTGTTGTGGTTCCTCACGTGTGTTTAGTAAATCCCTCGGACTTATAGTTTTTTCTCTGTGTCCTTCCAAAGGACAAGAGTGACCGAAAATCCTCCATTGACAGCAATTATAAATCCAGCTGAAATTTAGTCACCGGATCATTATGAACCAGTTTTTCAACTCGCCAAATGGGTCCCTTTTTTCAACTCTATCCACACAAAAAATATATCACATCGTTCAGCAAAGGCCTTCTCAGCTCACGGTCAGGTCATTTCACCGATACGACCTACAGTTTTGTCTCTAGGGAGGTTTGTTCGAGGCCAAGTATTGACAGATTTTCCAATTTGTCTGTATAGGATAACTGACAAAGATCAAAGGCAGACACACACGCACTACGCATTCTCTCTCTATCTCACGCACACACACAAACTTGGTCCTGTATTCTGATTGGTGGACAGACATTGAGCTATTTCCTTAATGAAATTCAGTGTACTGCATGCAGAGTACTGCCTCTGCTCTAATACTACAGTGTACTACTACTACTGGTAGTACTACTGACACACACAGAGGTACACAAACAGACACAGACACATACACAAATGCACACACACTTCTCTTCATTGGGAACAGTTGGCTCTCTGTGTCTCACAGTCTTATTGTCCACCTCTCTCTTTGTCTCACGATCTGTCTCACAGTGTTATTGTCCAACTGTGTCTCTTTCTCACAGTCTGTCTCACATCCTTATTGTCCACCTGTCTCTCTTTCTCACAGTCTGTCTCA
>JALXJV020000030.1:402978-426235 GCA_024633595.2 Lepomis macrochirus | reverse complement strand
TTGTAGTTTCACTGTGTAACAACGTTCAGCTTTTTAAACAGCTTCCATGTTCTTAAGCAGTTCAATGCAGTCCAATTGAGCTTTAACACTTTTAAGACTTTTGAATGAAGCTTTTTTTTTTGGATTTTCTGCCACATTTATCAATTGTTTCTGTATTTCAGCTTCTGTGAGAATTTCAATTAATTTATTTTTTATTTTTTGCAGTATTCAGCACCTTTTTAAAATACATTTCAACGCCTTCAAGTATTTGAATTAAAATCTTGAGTTTTCTACAATTTTGTGGATCTTTTTTTGCATTTCAGCTTATTAATGCATTTGAATTAAGCTTTGTTTGCTTTTTTGCTCTTTTTTGCAGTTGTTTCTTCAATTCAACTTCTTTGGCAATGTTTTGCAACCTTTTGTGCATTTTTGTGCACCTTTTCAGCTACTTTATGCATTTCAGTTCAGCATTTCCAGCATTCACACGCATGTTCCGCAGGAAATGCAATTTTTCTAGTTTTTATTATTACTATTCCGCCTGTTTTTTTGCAGTCTAACTAGTTCCACAGTTTTCAACGTAGAAACGTCATTCAAAGCTTAAAATATTCCTCTCAATTAGGAATCAAGCGCTATTATACAGAATTTCCATAACCTTCATACTTTTCAAGATATTCCAGGTTTTCCAGGAAATTTTGCCCATTCAAATGAATGGTCAGAATGTTCAAAATGTCCCCGTTTTCACACTTTTTCAAGGTTTTTCAACTGTTAACTTCTCATTCATACTTTCAGCTAAAAAACTTCATTCAAAATGGAAAAGATTCCACATCTTTCCTTCTTTATTCATATTATTCAACATTCAAATCCCATTAAAACTCTTCAAGCTATTCAGCTTTCCTTGAAACTTTGTTACAATGAAAGTCAATGAGAAAATCATTCAAATTCACTCATCTTCAACCTCTTCCCGCTCATTCATACATTCACGTAGAAACGCCATTCCACCTTTAAAATGTTCAGAAATCTTTCGACTCTTTCCAGTGAATTCAACTTTTTCACATCTCATACTTTTCACACAATCTCGATTCAAGTACCATGTCGTTTTCAGCCTGAATTTCGAGTTTATAATGGGTTTCAATGGGACGGAATGTTGGCAGCTAAAGTGGAGAGGACCAACTGACAGAGTGCGAATACACTTCAAAATCATCTGAATGATTTGTCTTCAACTCGCTGTATCTCCCACAATTTTCACTCTACCTACGTAATTTTTTCAGAAGTTGTAGAAAAACTTGTTGTGCCGCTCATGTCCAACTTTGAAAGCAAACAGACTTTCACAGCTGGTACAGTGGGCTTGAGAATGAGAGGTGCGCCAGTCAACTGCCGCATAGACTCCCATGTTAAAAAAGTGCTGCAGGTTCAAGCAAGAGGCAGACAGGTGGACATTTCTACACTGCTGCTGTGAAGCCATTTTTGACAGTAGACGCACAAATCTCGGACATCATCATCATGAGGATCTTATGTCTCTAACAATACGTTTACTTTGGCACTGAGAGTTACGGTCTGTTCGTTAGGAGCAGGAGAAGCACAGCTGCGCTCCAGGTTAAAACTCAATGAGATCAGCTCTCTAAGCCTGTCTAAGTCAGACAGCTTTTAGCGTCGCCATGGAAACCTGGGAATGCTGGCCCAGCACACAGCTGATTGAGATGATGTAATGCAGACAACTCATTAAACAAGGCCCTTCACTACATCCTCCAGCACCTGGACTCTCCAGGAGACTACACCAGGATCCTGTTAGTGGACTCTGCCTTCAACAACATTATTCCAGCTCTGCTCCAGGACAAGTTCTCCCAGCTGATCATGCCTGCAGGTGTATCACAGACTTACTGTCCAGCAGCAAGCGCCACGTGAACCTGGGAAAACACGTTTCTGACTCCAGGACCATCACTCAGTGGTTCCCTTCGGGGCCGTGTTCTTTCCCCTCTGATCTCCGCCCTTAACAACAACAGCTGCACCTCCAGTCACCAAACCACCAAGCTCCTGCAGTTGCAGTGTGCAGAGGACACCACCTGCACTGGCCTCATCTTTTGTGGGGATCAGTCTGCCCACAGGTGGGAGATTGACCATCTGGGGTCCTGCAGAGATGCTCACAAGTCTTTGACCACAAGTCAACACATCCCCCACTCTCAAACCAGTGTAACATTATAACTAAATCAAACTGTAAGGTAGGGCCGCACAATCAGTGTCCCCACAGGTGGGAGATTGACCATCTTGGGTCCTGGAACAGCCAGATCAATCTGGACCTCAATGATATGAAGACAGTGGAGATGGGCAGGTATTCCAGAAAGAGGCCAGCTGCACCCATCTCCATCAGTCTGTGCCACTCCACACTGTGGAGTCATTCTGCTCACCCAGGACCTCCAGTTGGAGTTGATACGCTTGTCACCTTTCATACCCCTTTCTAAATATTTCAGGTCATATCTTCTCAACACTTGGGGGAATTTCTCACATTTCTTCAACTTCTTCATGGCTTTCAGCTGAAGACTACATTCAAACCGTAAAATGTTCTACATTTATCAGGGCACTTTGAAGTTTATTCAACTTTAAAATCTTATTCATATTCTTTAGAAAATTTTCAAAATGTTTCTAAGGTTTCATAGTCCTTCAGCTACTTTCTTAGATTACCCATATGTAATACTATTCAGTTAAAAGTTTAAATGGTTATCTTTTGTAAAACAACATTAAGTACCTTTATGAATGCTGTGAAAAGATCAATATAGCATAATGGCCTTAGCCACATCAACATAAAATGCACTACACTAGTAAATTATACAACACTGTTACATGAAGAGGTTGCAAAATAACATATATTTATTAAAACAAACAACAATCTGACAAACAACAATTATGACAAACAATATAATGTAATGTGAAATGATGTAATTATTAACTGATTGGAAGATTATATTACAATGAACATTCTATTATCTAACTGAACTGAATTAACTTAAACTAACTGATTGTTTAAAGGACTGATTAATTTACATTAATTAATTAAATAAAACTTTGTGTGTGCGTATGTATGTGGATGCTGGAAAATTACTGCAATAATTTGAACTGATTAATTAAAATAACTTATTATAAGGAACTGATTAATATACAAAAATTTTTTTAACGTGTGTGTGTGTGTGTGTGTGTGTGTGTGTGTGTGTATGGTCGGGGATGATTGGGGTCGGGATGGGGTGGGGATTACTCTTCTGTCTGAAAAACTCGTTGCACCTTTCCGTCTTCATAGCAGAGAGTGAGTTTTGATGGCATCGTGACAGTGGCCTCTGGGAAAGTGCTGGTCCACACAAAAGACGGAATAACTCTCTCAGTATCCTCTGAATCGAGAATCTCTATGTCATCGTTTTCCAGTACCGAATCCCTTTCACCACAACCTCTTTTGAAGCTGGAAGGGGCTATAAAAAATAACACATTATTCAGTTATTGCTTCATGAACAAACCTTTCTGAAGTCCACTAAAAAAAACAATTCAATTCAATTCAAATTAGCTTTATTGGCATGAATGTGTAACGACAATATTGCCAAAGCATCATACAAACTACATCAGAACAATCAACCCCATAAGGTAAAGATCATAAGGTAATCAAAGCGCATGTGTGTTTGTGTTAAAAAACAATAAAAATACCCGAAGAATTAAAATAAAATAAATAAAACAGTACGTGTTTGTGTGTGTATGCTAAAAAAAAATATTAAAAATTAAAATAAAATAAAACAGTAAGCATGTGTGCGTGTGTGTTAAAAAACAATAAAAATATATTTAAAAATAACATAAATAAATAAAACAGTGTGTGTGTGTGTGTGCGTGTGTTAAAGAAAAAAATAAAATATTAAAAAAAAATACAATAAAAAAATGACCTAGTAACGTGTGTTTACTCACATTGATGTCTGTGAAGGGGGTGGACTGGAGCGTGTACCCATATGTTGGAGGGTTTCACTCTTTGAGGTGCGATATGCTGACCAGCATGCCTGTGGTGAGTGTTGTCAAAACAGCCTCCCTCCATAGGCACACTTTCACCTCTGCTTTGTCCTAGAATAATAAAACAGGCTCATAAGCAGTCCTTACTAATAGTTCTAAAAGTGATGGAGGCACAAAAGGCATAGAGAATTTGTATTTTACTTGAATGAAAAAGCAATTTTGAGTATGGACTGTATATCAGTAATTTTATAAACTCACAACTCAGCTTTCTATTTGAAAAAGAACACATTGTTTTAATAATTCCTTACCTCTTTTATGCGGATAGACCTCATTGGGATCAGTGGGCCACGCTGATTAGGAATACATTCGATCGGGCTGACCTAAATGATAATGATAAAAGATTTTTTTTTAATGGAAAACATCATAAAAACCTCAAAAGTGTCTCTGTGTGTTATAACATGAATAAAAAATCTAAAATGTTATTTATATGGTGTCTTAAGATGTATGTGATGTACATATGTGGGAAGTAACAAGTTACATTTACTCTGTTACATGTTCGAGTAACTTTTTTTGACTAAATTGTAAGTCAGAGTAGTTTTTATACATAATACTTTTACCTGAGTTGATTTTTTTTAACTTTTTTACTCTTTCTTTTACTGAAACATTGTACACTCAAGAAGGGATGTGACTCTCAGTGCAAACTGTATCCGTCACAATGGAAAGGTTTCTAAGGCTGGGTACACACCAAAGGATTTTTTATATCTCATAACATTTCCAAAATGTGATAGACCACAAACATGAGGAGAAAAAATCCTACATTTAACCGTTTTGCTCCTATTGTGTCTGGTGTGCCATGATGTGACAAAGACAGCACACCACACACAAACAGATTTTCAACCCGAGTCTAGCCTGTGAACACAGGAAATCTTGCAAAATCTGTGCCATGACTGCGTTTCTTGTGCTTTATGTATGCTTTATGTATGCTTTATGTTTTATTATGCTTTATTATGTTTATGCTTCCGTCTTCAATCATCTCGCTTTCTGATTTGATATTGTTTCGTTTCACATGATAATCTCCAGAATGTGTGCGCGTTTGTCCTCGGGGATCCCCACACACATCAGGATTTCTGATCGTAAATATTCAACATGTTGGATATTTACGATTCACGATCGGGGCGCCTCTGACGTTCTTTTCCGATCAGGATCGGACACTCTTAACACACCTCACACCGAGGGAGAATCTCATAAGATAATCTGTAGAACCATCAAGCTGATCGGGACATAGCTAGGATTGTCAGAAGGGGGGGGAAATCGGCCCAAAATCAGCGTGATTATCTTTTGGTGTGTACCCAGCCTAAGATCGAAACCCAGTGTGGAAACTTACAGCTGTTATTGTCCCCTCCACTGTAACAGCATGGTCCAGCCCTGGGTACAGGTCTTTTATTTTAATTGCAGTTCAGGGCGGTGACAGCAGCTGCTTTCCCTCCTCCTCCAGCTGGCTTGAGACAGTGATTGGCGCACAATAATAAATAGCTGTATTCTTTTTGGAGAGCATTGTTTTCTGGCTTCCAAATTTGCTCAGGCCATAATTCTTGATCACGTAAGATTTTCCAATTTCCACTTGATTTGCCAATTCGGAGAATAAAATGAATTTAATAACAGTGCTGCCATCACAGATGGCAGCCACTGTGTTGTTGTGGATGGTTACTGGCTTTGCGTCCCCGTTTACAAAATTCCAGTTAGGAACTTTAACCGTATTTTTCAAGTCGATGACCTTGACGGTCATCGCAGGAAGATGGTTATATGGTGTGGTAGGGGTTCCAAATACTTTTTGAAATGCCATTCTGAAAATACACAACACAAAAAAATACAGTTTTGAGATACAAGTTAACATTCACTCTTACTTACATATCAAAAACACCAAAACATGTTTTATTTGTTTCTCAGTAGACGTTTGAAGAATGAAGTTCTGCTCTGTTTCAGTAAAATGTACAGATGGAATATGTTAGTTAACTATCATTAACCAGATAAACGCTTTGTAAAGTCATGATGTTACAAACTCCGGTACAGTAGGAGGCGCTATGCAACTTTCAAGAGGTTTTGTGTGTTGACAGTAATAAAAGTGCTGCAGTTCCGTTTCCTGTAATCGCTTCAGAAGCAGGGGTGTGCTGGATAATACTGCAAGAGTGTGCTGGATAATACTGCAAGAGCTGAAGATGTTGAAGAGGATACAGGTAAGGCATTAAAGTAATTGTAGAATTCGTGCACTCTTGAATTTCAAAATCGAGAGGACGGTTTACTGTAACGTTAGCGATTGCGTGTTAGCTGGCAGTCGATGTTAACTGACGGCTAACGTTAGCGTTAGCTAACTGACCGTTAAGTGGGAAGCCGTTAAACTAATAACTTAAGCTCCCATTACCTAATTTGCTCGATATGCTATGTCACTACTTCATATTTGTTGATTGTGCATGTCAGGACATTATTATTAGTAAGTAACAAACGGGAAGCTACTTATTCACTGTACAGTATAACTACAAAGTAACCGCCGAGTACATCTGTCACTTCTGTTTTAATGTTAACGTTACAGTTTAGTAACAGTTGTTTCCGTCGAAAATGTATATACCATATATATTTTAATATGGATATGAATCATATGGATATATGGATTCATAGTAGCCGAAACGTCAACAAAACACTAGCTTTTTTTAATGTTAACATGTTCAAATGGAACTAATTCATTTAACGTTAACGGTTAATTTAAGTCCACTGACAACGCTACGAAGCTAACGCCGGTTAACTCCTTCTTTTCTAAGAAGATGTCTAACGTTAACTTTGCCCTGCTGGTCTTTTAACATTAAAGTTGAAAGAAAACTTATTTTTCTTCAGTATATTTAGAGAATATTTCACAGGTCTTTACATATACCCAGATATTAATGAAACCGTTGTTTAAAACCAGTATGATGTACTGTTACCTACCTTGTCAGTTTCTTGAAATGTAGAATAACGGCTGGGCTGTCAATCAAAGTGCCGTTGTGCCTCACGCGCCTGTGTCTGTTGCTCATCCAAATAAATGTCAGTTTGACCATATCATACATAGCTCATAATACACCCGGCAGGCAGATTGGCTTAGTTTTGACAGATTTGCCTCCAAAATGACCTTAAAGTTCAATCAATACTTCTAAAAAAGTATAACCTTCATGAAAGTAAGGTTTATAGTAGACTTGTTGTATTTAAGTGTAACATTATTTGTTTTAATGGGGTGTGCATAATAAATGTACTGTGTTTATGCTAATGAATTCCTCCACCTGTGTAAATGCGTCCTGCTGTGTGTTATCATAAGAAAAAAAACAAAGATAAGTTTTAGAGCCATCCAGCGCTAAGGGTTGTCAAAATTCATTAATTGAAAATCTTCTCTTCGTGCGTCTAGTAAACCAGAGGACTACTACCACTACTTGTCCCTTTTGTGCACTGTAGAGCAGTTTATCCATTTGGGCTACTGTAGAAACACACGGCTTCCTTGTAAAAGGACCTGCAGTTTATGTAGATAAAAATGTCTCATTCTAAGGTGATAAAAAAATAACAGTTCATTAAGGTCTTTATTCACCACTGAAAACATAGTTATGTATATTATATTGCATTTCTGTTAATAGATCCTCCTTAATATTAAACACTGGACCTGTAAGGTACTCTTTGTCTGATGCCTAGTGATATTGGTGTTCTGTGTTTTGGAAGGGAAGCAACAGGGCACATCTGTGGCACTGCAGCACCTGGCTACATCTGATTCTACTAATAACTACAGAGCCATCACGAAGCTAAAAAGAGTGGGCTGTTGCATGATTAGAGAATATGGCTATCTGTGACATGATTTACATGGCTTACTAATGCCATATGGATTGTTTATTGGCACAATCTGTATGATCAAACTTATAGGTCACTGTGGGAGAAGAGATGTGAAAATTTAGCAGCCATCAACTCTAATGGCGGTGGCAAATAGCTGAGCACATTTTTGAGAGCTCTGTCCTGCTCTTTTTTTTTTTTTTAACAATTACATTTTACACATTGATGGACAGCTGGTATGTAACTCTGTATTCTCTCCTGTCCACCACAGAACCAGAACCACTTGGACCAAGAAAAGGAACAGAGGGACTGGAGACATTGGAGTTACGTGACTCATTGCTGAGCATTCAGTTCTCTTCCTCATCTGGATGTAGATAGTCCTCCCAGAACGTCGACACCACCCATATTCCCACAAATCATATCCCACAAATCATATAAATCACATATCCCCACAATTCCAACAGCAGGTATAGTCCAGTAATGAGTTGTAGGCTGCATTTGAGAAATGTTTACTGTCATTTCTTACAGGGACTGAGTCCATCAAGCTCATTAAGCTGAGGCCTGAAATCATCTTGTTTTTAAAGAAAAAAGGCACGCTGCCGCAAAACAGTTACAGGTTTCTATGTAGTGCATGAAATCACAGCTATCGAACCGTGACCTAAATCTTTGCTATGTGCTGTGAATTTTGTATAATGTCCCTAATTCATGTTGTGAAAATTAGTTTACCAAGATTTCCTTGTTGAATTTACACTACCTGATTATAACTGTCTGTCTGTATCTCTTATGCATCTTTAGTTAGCCATGATGTGGGGAAAAAACACCCTAATGGTGTTATGGTCTTATTGTGTTCTTTGACTAAACGCAATGTATTACCACTGCTCATGATCAAGTCTTTACTGCACACACAGTTGAAGGGAGCAAAATTCAGCTTTAATAAAAATATTTTTTGCCAAATGGTCCTTTTGTATGTTTTCATAGATGATTAGTGTGTTGTTATGTTAACTTGTGTTTAGGTGTTATTTTGGTATGAACTGCCTTAAATAAGCTCTATTGATAGAAACAAAAATAAGGACCTCACTAATTTCTATCAGGGTGGTGATGGCCTGCTGACAGCTGATAAAGCTGTGATCTGCTGCCGCTGTAAAAGAAATCGGCGTTGCTTCAACGCTACGCTTAAAAGGAAAGGACGTCTAATTTTTCTTAAGATATGTTTTCTTTTCTTCTTGCATAATCTCCTCCCAACGAAATTCATAGAGAAGAAAAATGTGTAAGTGGGAAATGTGATGTTAAGAGCCTTCAGCTTACTATAAAGTCCATCTGCATAAACGTTTACAACGTGAAATGAATGATGAGTGCTGGATTCAGATTGCCCCTGAACGTCTCAAAAAACTTCAACCCCTGCAACGTTGGACCAACTGCTATTCTGCTCTCAGTCCGTTGTGGTAAGTAGATGTGTTTCCCAGCTGCCGGTTAATTAGCAGCGTTACAACCTCAACATTAAAACACGTATGAAGTCGTTGAAATTGGCATGAAACTGGCCTGTTAATTAACACGGAGTTCACACATTACAGGAAAGCCTTTTGGTCATACGCATTGGCATATTGCTAAGTAACGTTAAATAACGTTATAGCAACGGTTTAACGTTAGCTAACTTAATTGTCACGTAACGTTAGTGGATAACGTTACGTTAATGCTGTTTAACTGTTAACTGACAAAACAAAACATCCATACTAAGTATTAATTAAATTAATATTATCTTGTTCACTGTATGACCCTGGTCGCCTGACATCATTGTAGAGCTGGATAACTTAAAAATCAACTATGTAATATTCACAGTTAACCGGCTATCAACCTCCCTGATAACTTAGCAAAACAAAGCAAATATAACTCATTCTACTATAACTTGTTCTCGCAGATGAGCATTTGATTATATACTGGACAGTGTCTGTATATGACAGGACCTCGTTGATAATTTTTAATTCTGTCAAGATTGTTGTTGTTTTTTTTAATTTGCTTGAGTGTGCACATGCACATTCAAGTGCGTGGAATTGAAATATCTCCAGTTTTTATGTTCATTCTTACTTATTGGATATACTGATAGTAATACCTGGTACAGCCTAGATTGAACACACATTTGCCACGCGTCTAACACATATAGTCACAGAGGGAAGGTGAGTCTAGTCAACTCTAACATATTTTTTCCTCTCCTAGACCAAGAGAGGAAGATTTGGAAGCTGTGCTTAAATGGTGAGCAAATAAACATCTTTACTGAAACTGATAGCTGTATCATTTCATTGTGTATAACTGTTTAACTCCCTTGGATAAAGTACAAAGAAACCTTTCAGTTCATAAATTATAAGGATAGTTTCTTTCTGCCACCGCAAATGTTCCCTGTGTTCAATACTGACCCTAATGAGATTAGGTTTTTTAAATTAGACTTATTTGACAGTACAAATGATGATGGACAAAGTCTACAGTGTCAAGTCTCACTGTAGTCAGTGCATTTGCTACACAAACAGTTAACAGTCTGTCGCAAATTGTGGAGAGAATAACATGACACACCTGAACACAACAGAGACACCTGTCCAACTCGCTCAGAGACACTTTGCTCTGTTTGAGACTGTCTCTCTGCTCCAGAATGCTTCCTTCTGAAGCAGCTGTGAGTTGCAGTTTATCAGAGATGCTTAAGTTAACATGTGTGTTGTTTTTCTGTTGAGATGTATGTCTGATCACTAGTGTTCAGACATACATCTATACTATTTCGGTTTTCCAAGTCTGGTGAAGAGTAGTAGGCAGAATGCAGAAATTAATTTTATTTCAGGGGGAGATCCTCCAGACCCTCGTATTGATTTTATCAGTGTTAATATTATTATTAGTGGTAACTACATAAATACATTTATCATGATTATCATAGACTATGATATTTAATAAATAAAATGTAGCTCTATGACTTATAGGATAAAAAAAAGAGTTAAATGGAGGGGAATAGTTAACAGCAGTTGTTCAGTTTTGTTGAAATATTTGTTTTGTACATGTTAACCGTGTTACCGTGATTGATTGTGTTTCTTCTTTCTGATTTATATTCTGCAGAAGAAGAAGACTGGTCCTACAGTCAGTTCTGTTTCTCCCACTCCAACCCCCAACCCTTCTATCATCTGTCCTGATCCATCTGTTGTCTCTGCCTTCTTTCTCCTTGTATTTCACGCTGTGGCCTTGTTGGAGAGTTACCCGGGCCAAAACAAATTAAGGCTTGTTGGATAGTCCCAAGCCTTGTCTGTCCTGCTCTGTCTGTTCTCTCTGCTGAATTCTCTCTCCCTGTATTTCTATCTTTGGCCTTGCTGGAGAGTTACCCGGGCCTCAAGTACCAAAGCTTTCGAGCTAAACTTTGAGAGAAAAAAATCTTTTCATTGAAACTCTGTCTTGCTGAATTATTTCTGTCTATCTCCTCTACTGTTGACAGTTCAAATTTCCCCAGACCAAGTACTTACACTTAAAGATAAAACATCTACCATTTTTGACTTGTAAAGCATACTTTAGTCAATTTTATTTTTCGACCTTTGACCTACATTTTTAACTCCACTTCTGTCTAGAAGTGTACTTTCAGAGAAAATCTAATAAATACTTTGACACAACCTACAGTAAACAGGTTTTGACCTTTTACATTGAACTACAATTTGACACAGTTTATAAAAACATCCACGCAGCCTACACAAAGTTTGACCTCTGACATTGACCTTTGAAATTCAAGTCCAAGCAGAGATACCAGTGACCATGCCCAGGAAAGGGAAAAGGTCTCGAGCTTCAAAAGTGCGCTGGCAAAAGTTTGGTGAGTCTCAACACTCGACACCAGCTGAACAGGCGGTGAGTTCTCATCCTCACACAAACAGACAGGTACATTTTCCTGAGTCTTCTCTTGCTAATGTTACACGTGTTTTGGCATCCTGCAGTCAAGGCAATCACAAATATGCTGATTCCAAAAACAGTCAGTGCACCTGTAACTCTGCAACATTTCTAGCTTTCCTGCACCACCTACAACACCTCCAAAGAGCAGAATTGGATCTTGTTTTAGATAGAGGCCATGCAATGTATTCTCTTACTCTAGATCAGTTGAGTGCCGAGGGACGAAAAGTTCACAGATACCTGAATACAGAAGAAATTCCTGAGATTGTTCTAGGTTACAGACAGCAACACATAATGACAAAGTGTGAATCGATGTTTGGCATTTTTACAGCTTCTACTGGTGACGGCGACAACCTGAACCTTGCAAACAGACTTCAGTGCTTGTCATCAGAAGTGAACTACGCTTTGTTGATAATGAGTTCCGTGTGCATCGCTGTTTTCCGAGACCGGCAAGGAAGGTATGGCTTTTTTGACCCACACTCTAGGCGACCAGATGGCCTACCCCACGGTCCAGGTGGTAATGGCACTGCTGTCATGTTGATTTTCACACATTTAAGTGATCTGATAACAAAGATTGTCACATGTTTCAGTATGTTAGGCACCAGCCCGTATGCTCCGTATGAGCTCATGCCTGTGCTCTTTCACAGTGTCGTTGAAGTTTCTGTGGATGAAAATTTGGCACGTGTAGACTCTAATGCAGTCATTGCTGTTTCACACACGATTGAGCAGGACCAAAACACGACGTCTGATGTCACACAGGTTGAAATTGAGATGTCTTTGCCGTCAGTCTCAGTTAGAGATTGCGCACCCTGTGCTGACATTACATTAGATGCAAATGAAGTAATTCTTGTTAGTAGCACTAAAGATGCAGTTGATTATCCTACAACAAACCCACCGGAACGTAACAAGCAGCATTTGCCAAATCTATCAAAATATTCCAAAGAACAACGGGCAAGGTTTAAAAGAAGAGTTGCAGCTTTGGAAAAGACTAAAGAAAAGCGTAGCAAAAATGCTGTAATGAGAAGAGGGGAAACAAAAATAAACAAAAAAAACATGAAAGAGAGAGAACATTACAGGCAAATTCCTGAGTACAGAAAAAGAAAGATGTCCTACATAATCGCTCATTATCATAAAGACTACAACTTCCAGCAGAGGCAGAGGCTTTACATGACCAATCGTTACAGGAAAGACAATGGCTTTAAGCAGAGGCAGAAGACATACATAACTAATCGTTACAGGAATGACAGTGTCTTTAAGCAGAGGCAGATGACATACATAACTAATCGTTACAGGAATGACAGTGACTTTAGGCAGAGGCAGAAGGCATACATAAACTCTCACTATCGCTTTGATGCTAATTTCAGACAGAATCAAATGTCTTACATGACTAATCGTTATGCGAATGATTCTGTATTTAGAGCCAAACAAAAAGGAACAATGAGACAACTCATGAGAAACAAATACCTTGCATTGCGAATTACTGATAATGTGCGCTGTGCAATGAAAATAAGACGAAAATACAGACAGATAAATAGACAGCCTAACCACGTGGATGACAGTCTGATTAGAGAAGCTGTAGATGGTTTTCGATCAAAAATAAAAAACGGGCCAACATATGTATGTACAGTTTGCCACAGAGCACTGTTTCCAAATCAAGTGCGACCCTGCAAAAGGCCAAAGTACATAAAAAATCCACATGTCGTTGAAACTTGCCTCACAGGGAAGTTTGTTCATGTCTGTACTGATGAATGTCAAAATTCTCAACAATGCACAGTACCAGATGAGAGAAAGAGAGAATGGATATGTTTCACTTGCCATGAACATCTTAAGAATGGTTTTATGCCATCCCTTGCCATGGCTAATAATTTAGAGCTTGCAGATATTCCAACTGAACTGTGCGATTTAAACATATTGGAGAGACATCTCATTGCCAAATACATACCGTTTGCCAAAATTATTCCCCTTCCTAAAGGTCAACAAAGAGCCATTCGTGGTAACGTGGTATGTGTCCCATCTGAAGTGCAAGAAACAATCGATGCCTTACCTAGACTTAGAAGTGAATCTCAAGTCATGAGAGTAAAACTAAAGAGACGATTGTGCTATAAAGGCCATCAGCTCTTCCAAACTGTGACCTGGCCTAAATTAGTGAGGGCTCTGCTTAAACTAAAAGAGGTCCATCCTCAGTACAACGACATAACAATCAGAGATGAGGCTGAGTTATGTGATCCAACTCTTCCAGACGAGGAAGATGATGAGACTGATGAGGATGAAAAAAATGGATGATGGTGATTTTAATGTAGAGGATTTGATGGACATTGACAGTTTTGAGAAAGCGGCACTTTGTGAGGCAGGAAGTCTCCCTGAAATTGATGAACAAAGTATTGACAGTCAATCACGTGAGGACCATGAACCAGAGCCACAGTCAGACAACATGCAACAGGATGGTGATGAACCTAATGGCGGCATTGTTCTTGAATCATGTCTACAGCCAACTGATGTTTCAGAGGAGATATTAAGTTTTAGTGAGGGAATCTACTCTGTTGCTCCCGCAGAAGGCAACAAACCAGTGAGCTTTTTCAAGACACCCAACCTTGAAGGAATGTCTTTTCCTGTCCAATTCCCCACTGGTCAGAATACTATAGATGAAAACAGGCCTGTAAAATTAACGCCTTGCAGTTATTTTAAAACCAGGCTTTGCTGTGTCGATGATCGCTTTTGCTAGAGATACAAACTACTTGTTCTTTGCTCAGTTTGTAACTGAAATGCATCTGGCCACTTCCAGCATGAGAATTCAGCCGCGTAAAGGTAGGCCTTTTACACGAGATGGCCGGAGAATAAACAATGCCATGTTGCAAGACAAACGCGAGGTTGAAAGACTGGTGCATAACAAAGATGCGATCCGTTTTATGACACCACTGAGAGGCACGCCAGCCTACTGGGAAAAAACCACAAAAGATCTCTTTGCTATGATTAGACAGTTAGGAACTCCTACGTTCTTCTGTACATTTTCTGCCGCTGAAATGCGTTGGAAAGAGGTTATTGCAGCAATTAAGGCGCAACAAGGTGAACAAGTGAATTTTGATCAGCTTGACTGGTCCTCCAAGTGTGACATTTTATGTAGCAATCCTGTAACAACAATGCGCATGTTTGACAAACGTGTTGAGGCACTGTTCAGAGATTTGATCCTGTCTCCCGCACAACCAATTGGCAAAGTTGTTGACTACTTTTACCGGCTGGAATTTCAGCACAGAGGAAGCCCACACATACACTGTCTCATATGGGTGGAGGGAGCACCTGTGTTTGAAGAAGACTCTGATCAGAAGGTTTTGCGATTTCGCTTCCAGATATATCACAGCTGAGCTGCCTGACCCAAACACGCAACCAGAACTGCACAAAAAAGTAACAGAAGTTCAGATGCACAGCAAAAGCCATTCCAAGACATGTGTTAAGTATCTCGGCTCCAACTGTCGTTTCGGATTTCCAAAACAACCTGCACCAAATACCATGATAGTAAGACCCAGGGAAAGTGATGATCCAAATGTAGAGTTAGCGGCGATGAGAAAACTCACAACACTGAACGGGTTGCTGAATGAACCTGCAATTGCAACTCTGAGTTTAGAGCAACTTCTGGCTCGGTGTGAGCTCACTGTTGACGAATATAAACAATGTCTGCATATGGCAGCCAAATCCAGTGCAGTGATACTGAAGCGTGACCCAAAAGACTGTTGGGTAAATGGCTACAATCGTTACCTCCTTGATGCCTGGGATGGCAATTTAGATATATAGTTTGTTCTCAACGCTTACTCCTGTATCGCTTATATCTGCAGCTACATCAGCAAGGCTGAACATGGTTTAAGTGAATACCTCAAAACAATGATCGAAAACTCGCGTCATGAAAATGTCAATGAAAGCGATGAAATGAAAAAAATTATGCAGGCGTACTTGAAGAAAAGAGAGGTCTCGCAGGAAAAGTATCCTGAGGAATTTCACTGCACATTGCTAAAACTTTACCTTCCTTATCGCTCAGAGACCCAGCTGAAAAGCAGGAACTTCCCTACTTACAAGTCCTTCCATGACTGTGCCGGCATACAGCTACCAGGTTCAGAGCACCCTGAGCTTGTGTCTGAAATTGTCAAACGAAACAGAGAGAAATATGAAAAACACAGGGAAGACATTGAAAGTGCCATGGAAGAGTACGAACAAAACGGTTGCATAAGAAACGAATGGTGTAACCTTGCTCCCGAGAGCGAATTAGAAAGGTTAGAGTGTATTGAAGAACTTGAGGCAAGACAACCCGATGATGATAATATACAAGAGAATGTACCGGACTTTAATCTGAGGTCAGAAACAAGTTCGGAAATTGCAATCACAAGAGAGGCCCCCACCGTAGATCCCATACTGTTACGCCAAATGTATCAGAACTTGAATCAAAAGCAAGCATCTGTCTTGTACACCATCCGAGACTGGTGCTTAAAGCCTGTTTGTGGTTTGAATCCAGAACAGTTCTTCTTTTATATTAATGGGGGTGCTGGAACCGGCAAGTCTCATCTTATCAAATGCATCCATGCAGAGGCATCCAAAATATTGTGCAGACTTCCACGATATCCAGAGGAAGCAGATATTTCTAAACCTACTGTCCTGTTAACTGCATTCACTGGCACTGCAGCATTTAACATTTCAGGTACAACTTTGCATTGTCTCCTCAAGCTGCCGAGAAGTTTAAAGCCACCATTCCAAGGTCTTGGCAATAAACTAGATGAAGTCAGGGCAGAGCTGTCAAACTCTGAAATACTAATCATTGACGAAGTATCCATGGTCTCAAAGTCTCTCTTTGCCTACGTAGATGCAAGATTAAAACAAATCAAAGGAATTCAGAGACCTTTTGGTGGAATGTCAGTTCTCGTTGTTGGAGATTTCTATCAGCTACCACCAGTCAGACAGTCTAAACCTCTATGCGTGTATGATCCAACTCAGATCGACCTCTGGAATGACAATTTTCAAATGATCACACTGTCTGAGATTATGCGTCAAAAAGATGAGAGCTATGTTTTGCTGAGATGCTGAACCGAATCCGTGTCAAACAAAAGTCAGATGCATTGTCACACGAAGACAGAGCTTTGCTTTCACAGGCTATCACTGATCCAGCACGCTGTCCAAAGGACATACTGCATGTTTTTGCCACAAATAAAGAGGTCGATTCGCACAATTCTGCATCATTAGCCCGCTTTCACACTGAAACCACAACAATAGATGCAGACGACTACAAAAAAGATCTAAAAACTGGCAGAATGGCAAGACAAGCTATACCTGTCAAGGGGAACAAAAAGGAGTTACCCGACTCAATAAAAGTCGCCATAGGTGCTCGAGTCATGCTTACCCGAAACATTAACGTGAAATTGGGTCTATGCAATGGAACTTTTGGGCAAATTGTAAAAATAGTGACCGGTGAAAGGGATCCACACGTCAGTAAGCTTGGTCTAGAACTCGTCAATGGCAATGTGGCAAACAAAGACAGTAATATAAGTGCAGCTGACAATATCGTGTACATAGAAAGAGAGGAAGAGAATCTGAGGCAAAAGGGAGTGGTGCGTAGACAGTTTCCCCTAAAGCTGGCATTTGCATGTACAACACACAAGGTTCAAGGAATGACTACTTCCTCTGCAGTAGTATCACTAAAACATGTCTTTGAACACGGTATGGCCTACGTAGCTCTGAGTAGAGTAACCTCTCTTGATGGACTTCACATTCTAGATATGAATGAACATTAACGCAGCTCTTGCTAACATGAGAGAAGCTTCATTAGAACATGTAATGCCTCTACTTCATGTCACAGCAACATTAAATAGGCCTGACACTTTTACTGTCATCCATCATAACACAGAAGGACTGCCATCTCATATCGCTGATCTGAAAAGTCATCATGAACTGCATCTCGCAGACGTCTTGTGTCTAACAGAAACTCACCTACAGGGATCCTTTGTTTCAGAAAGTTTACATTTAGATAACTACAACATGTTTAAACGAAATAGAAATGTTTCATATTCGAACTACCCTGAGATGGCCAGCAAAAGTGGTGGTGGAGTCGCGATCTATGTAAAAAACCATATCAGAGTCCGCGAAAAGCAGTACATACAGAACGCAACTGATATCGAGTTCACCGTCGTCAAACTTGAAGGCCCAATCAATGCGCTGATTGCTGCTGTCTACAGGCCTCCAGGCTACAGTGTTCTGTCATTCTTATCAAACCTGCGAAGCCTCTTGGATTCACTTGAAATCATGGATCAGCATCCCATCTTGGTCTGTGGAGTTCAGTTCAGCATTCAACACGGTCCTCCCAACCAAGCTGGCTGAGAAGCTCCTCATCCTTGGACTGGCACCTTCTCTCTGCAGCTGGGTCCTGGACTTTCTTACAGACAGACCCCAGACAGTCAGAGTTGGTACCCAGACATCAGGTACAAGGATGGTGAGCACAGGGACACCCCAGGGCTGTGTACTGAGCCCTCTGCTGTACACCCTCTTCACTTATGACTGTGCCCCCACTCAGCATAATACCACCATTATCAAGTTTGCGGATGACACAACAATCATCGGCCTGATCACTGGTGGGGTTGAGACAGAACTATAGGGAGGAGGTGGCTCAGCTGGTGTCCTGGTGCCACACAAATAATCTCTCCTTAAATGCAGAGAAAACTAAGGAGATGATTATCGACCCGAGGAGGAGGAGAGATGATCAGCATGGCCCACTTTACATCGGCGAAGCACAGGTAGAGAGGGTGAAAACCTTTAAATTCCTCGGCACTTACATCAGTGAGGACCTCTCCTGGTCTCACAACACTCAGCATATTGTCAGTAAGTCTCAACAACGGCTGTACTTCTTAAGAAAGCTGAGGAAATTTGGTCTGTCCACCAAACTCCTTAGCAATTTCTATAGATGTACAGTGGAAAGCATCCTGACTAATTCCATCACAGTGTGGTTTGGAAACTGCACAGTACAGGAAAGGAAAGCTCTCAAGCGTAGTGATTAAAACTGCACAATATATCTGTGGAACAGCTTTTCCATCACTTCAGGACATTTATAAAACCCGGGTAACTAAGAGGGCACATAACATTATCAGAGACACTACACACCCTCAGCACATACTGTTCACATTGTTACCTTCTGGCAGACGTTATAGGAGCCTGAAAGCCAGAACATCCAGACTTAAAACAGTTTTATCCACAGGCCATCAGGCTGTTGAATGACTCAGTCTTCTGAGTTTGCACTACACTGTGAATGTTTGCATTTGTTCAATGCGTATGCTTTTTAATGCTTTTAATGTCTTGCTGCTGCATGCAATTTTATACCTGAATCTTTTAAATATATTGTGTGTATATTGTGTATATTTTTATATTGTGGGAAACTTTGCAACTTAAGAATTTCATTGCATGGTGTAAAATCTGTGCATATGACAAATAAACATCTTGAATCTTGAATCTTGGAGATTTCAATGAAGATCTGTTGTCCAGAGCAAGGAAGCCGATACTTGAACTCTTTCAGTCTAAAGGTTATGAGCAACTCATCACCGCTACTACCACAGACAAGAATACACTGCTGGATCCCATTTTCATCTCTCGACCACAGTGCTGTCTCTATTCGGGTGTCCTGCGAACTTACTACAGTTATCACAATCCAGTTTACTGTATATTGACCTCTGAATCATTGTAAATCTAACTCTCAAGTATAACACCTATACACTAGATCATCACTAAAATCATTACATTTATGACAGTATGCTGACATCAAATGTTTGAAAAGAATCAAGTTCATAGTTTCGAAATTCATTTCTAAAATAAGCTCGTAAAATTAAAATTGTGAAGTTTGGGGTTGGGGGTCGTCCTTTGCAGCCAGGCTGTAACACCTGCCCTGGCTGCTCCAGCCTTTAAGAGGCTGGGAGGGAGGGAGGGATGGAGGGACGACTGCACCTCAAAAAGAAAAAAAATTAAATATTTTCCGCATTATTTCATATAAAGCTTTCAAAACTCAAGTATAATAATGTACAGATAACAATAGCATTTTGCAAAATACAATGTCATCCATTGACCAGGACCAACGCACATGGTAAGTGAACAAAACACTCAACTTAATTTTTATTTAAAACCTTTTATTTAAAGAGTTGTGTCTGATCATTGAAAAAGGTAGATGGGTTACTGCCCCTGTATTTTTCTAGTAAATCACAATATCACACGTATGGATGTTGATTTCTTTGACTGTTAATTCCCAGAGGTGAAAATACAAACTGTTCATTTATGAGCTATTTATATGTGCATTAGTGCTTTCCAGGTTAAAAACAAGCCCACGAGGAGCATCAAAGTCCAGCTTCATTTCCCTAAATTCCTCACAGCTAACCTAAAGATCCAGAAACGGGTACACAACAACACCAAGAGGCTTCTGCTTCGCCTTTAAATGAACCGGAGCTATGCCAGGTGTGTAGCTAAGTTTGTTCTTTAGATGCTGCAAACTTTTAGTGACACAGTACATTTTTACCATCTGCATCACCTATTAATGTCATATCTCCCTTCCACTAGTGTCTCAAAAGAGGTGAAGTTGGATAGATGTGACAGAGGCAAAGCCATGCTGACAGAGCAGAGCCTGGGCAGGAGGAAAACCAGAGGAACACGACCATGTTGCTTAGCTTGAGCTGGACCCATGAATTGTTAAGTGAACTTTATAATCCATGGTTTATGCATACCTAAAATAATCAGTGGCACACTAAAGCAACATTATGTACTTTCTGCCATAAAATAAAGGCTAGAGAGGGGCACCGGTGTCGAGCCGGAGTGGGCAACATAACCTGGCTCAGCAGTCTCTATGGATGCAACGTCGATGTAACATAATGGCAGAGGGGAAGAGACCGAAGATGACATTGACAGAAGAAGCTAAGAAAAGAAAAAGAGAGTGACCAAGCGAGAGGCTGCCAGACGTTGGAGAGAGCTCCATGAAATACAAAAATGCAAGACAGAGGCCGAGCTGGTCTTCTTTATGTTGGACTAGTAAGTATTATTGCTGTGTCTTGTGTTGTCACACTTGCTTGATGTTTGGCTATGTTCAAAGTCAAATCAAAGTTGTCGACTTGATAGTTTTTGATAGTAATAGTAAGTACTCGTACAGCTGTCCTTATTTACAACAGCGGTGAATTACATGCTGAAATTTTGCTTTAAAGGCTCAATGGCTCCTCCTCTTTTGGCTTCATCTTGAATTTTGTAATTGTTTCATTTGCAGAGGTAAACCAACTGTCAATGTACAGCCATTATTATGAGGTATTTGTTTGCTATGTATGTCCTCTTGTACTTGACAGAAAACAAAACACATTCCATGGGGGAATCTGAGTCAGAGGAGATCGAGAGGCCACTACTTTGCTTTATAAGTCTGTGTCAGATAAAAGCTACAGCCTCCTCCTCTTATGGTTTGTGCCTCTGTGTGTTAGTAAGCCTCTTTTGCTTTTGTTGTATTTACTGTGATTCCTTGATTTGTGTTGCATTATTTCATTAAACAGTTACAGTATTTACCACCAGTTAAGCTGACAGGGGAAGGCAAATTGTCCACTCCATATTCAGGTTGGGTGTAACATTTGTCTCTCTATCTCTCTCTGCCTTGCATCAGGTTATGAGGAGAGGGTAAACTGGACTTCTATCACAAACACAAGGTTGAAAGTGAAGAGGTTTCAAAATCTGGATGTAACTTGAAAGAGGTATATATATAATCTGTTGTGGTATTTTAATCATCACAAGTTGTAATAAACACATTTAGGGATTGTTCAAGCGACCGAGTTTACTTTGTTTTTCCTAGTGAAGCAAATCAGCTTATCTGTAAAAGGGAGAGAAGAAAGGCAGCAAATGTACCTTGTAAATCTTTAGACACCATCAATGTTCTAACTATTTTCTCCTCCTTTCACAGTTCTATGACAAGAGAAGTTGGACATGTCTCCAATGCAGTGCCATGGTAACAAAGAACATCAGCATTTCATTGAATAAAGCATGTTGTAAGTTAAACTTTACATTTCATGGATTAGGCATATTTCAAATACTTATAAATATCAGAGATAATGGGAATACATTTAAATGATTAATTACTGCTTCTTTTCCCTGTACCTTTTGTGATAATTCAATTCAAATTCAAATCTGTAAAGACACAGTCTGTTATGGTATATGACACTGTCCTCACTTTTTGTGTCTTTGGCTTTGCTCTTGTGCTTTTTATGAACGAAAATGAGAAATGAAAGAGGACTCCTGCTACCGTTCGCTATGCTATGCACAGTTGAGCTGCAATGGGAGGAGGGATCTCTGGACCTACACCTGGAATGCGTGACTGTGTTTCTCTGTCAGTCATAACACTGTAGTGTTCTACCATGGTTCTTTTATTTATTTCCAGACAACAACTATGTTGATGGTGCAGAGGATAAGACGCATGCTCGCATGTGAGAGACTCGGGTTCAAATCCCACTTTGACCTATCCACCATTGTGTCCCTTGACCCCTCGTTGCTCCAGAGGCGTGCAACCTCTGACACAAATAGCAGTTGTAAGTCACTTTGGACAAAAGTGTCAACTAAATGAATAAATGTAACCAACTGTGGAATGTTTTTATCATCTGTGTTCAGGTTTTCTCTCCTCCACACATTGCAGAACCAGATCAACATGGACCAAAGGACTGGACTACAGATACCAGAGGCAGTGCAGCTATGTGACTCCTTTGCTCAGCATTCATTGCTTTTCAGCTGAACCCATACAGGCTGTAAGTAGTGTAAAGGGGACTGTACATAGAGTTAATGCTTGTGTTCTGTTACATTTGAATTTTTAATCTGTTAGTGATCAGGTGCTTCATGTTTTCCCTATTTTCTTTGCCTATTTTTAATCTTGTTTACAGAAAATGCTGCTTTGACAGTCCTCAACACCAGGGAGGGTTCAGATCTACACAGCCTCTTCCTGTTTCCTGTTTCCACTGCCATTTATTCTGCAAGTACACAGAAGAACCAGTCATTCCTGAAGAAAAAACAGGATCTTCTCCAGAACCTTAACTTGCCAACCCACCTTATTAAAACCATCACGTACACACACACATACACGTCATGTCATCCCTAGTATTGTTATACTGTTCCAAGTGACTGACGCTCAAAGAAAAACTAAGAGGACATTTTTAGCTCAGAAGTAAGTGGTAAATAGGAAACATTTGCCATGCCCACATTTTTTTATTTATTTTTCTTTTCATTTTCAATTTGTTTAATTTTCCCTTGGTTACTGTTTTAATACTTACTGACATAACTGAATGATTATTTTAACAATATGTTTACTTTGTTGTTTTGTCTCCACGCCTTGCATGAAGGCTCTGCCGCAATCTGGCAGTGTGTGTGTCTGTGTGAGTGTAAATCGATGAATGAGGCAAAATTAAAAAGGGCTTTACAGTTTACAGTTGTGCCCTGCGAATGTTGCATGCTCAGCCGTCCTGGTAGGGGATCCCTCAAAGACTTCCTTTTTTCCCTAATTGGGTTTTGGGGAGTTTTTCCTGATGTGCTTTGTGGGTCTAAGGCTGATGAT